>PVJH01002448.1:0-155622 GCA_004026705.1 Nesogale talazaci | reverse complement strand
ACCCACGTTGACTGATCCGCTGGTCAGATCACTTTTTGACAGTGACTTTCACGCCATTCCTCTTGACTGTGCTGTTCAGTCACATGATAGTAAGTCACATGATTTTCTGACTCACAATGGCCAATACCAGTCCTTTTCAGTTCACTAATGCCTAGACTATAGCTCTATATGCTTTTCATTTCATTTTTGGTATATTTCAATTTTCCTAGATTCATATTTTGCACATTCCAAGTTTTGATTATTGGTATATTTTTGCATCTGTTTCTACTTATCTTGAGTCATACCTTGCCAGCAAATTAAAATCACAAAGGTTCCACCTCCATGGGTCTTACTCAACTCGCGTCACCAGGCTCCTTTCCACTCCGAGAAACCAGCTATTCCTCAGTCCTATTTTCAGTGCTCTCAGGCCCGAAGGGCCCATCATCCAGCAGCATCGACAACCATGTTCTGCTGACAGTCATTAGTCCTTCAGTATCTGACAAGGTTTTAAAGCCTGGCACAAGGTTGTCAGTAGCTCCTTCCTCAGAAGTGGAGAGCCGAGTCTTTCTTCATTGTCCATGCTTAGTCTGGAAGCTCCACTGAAACCTGTCCACTTTGGGCAACCCTGTTGGCATCTGAAACACCAGAGACATCTTCCAATATCCTAGCAACATACATGTCACAACAGTACTACAAGCTGAGGGACAAGTGTGTGTGTGGGGGGGGAGTCAACACCCACTTGATAAAACAGGAGAGAACTAAAATCACCATCCTAGCACAACATCTTCAACAACTTGAAAAAGAACAATGAGATATGCAATTCAAATCAAAGGAGAAAAGAAGTTGTAAGGATTAGAGCAGAAAGAAATTATTAAGAAAAAAATAGAAAAAGATCAACAAGACAAGAAGCTAGTTCTTTGAAAGGATTAACATATTTAACTACCTCTGGAAAATTTAACAAAGAAAAAGAAGGATAAAAATGTAACTATCTAGCATGAAAGATGAAAAGGGTGAACAAATCAAATGAAATAAAAAGAGCAGTGACACTTACAAAAGTGTCACACACCATCGCAGTTGAGACCAGTGCCTGGAGAAGGACGTCATGCTTGGTAAAGCAGAGGAGTCACAGAAAAGCGGAAGGCCCACCATGAGATGGCCTGACAATGACTGTCACAGTGGGCCCAGGTGTAGGACTGGGCAGTGTCTCCTTAAGTCATACACAAGGTCATGGGCATCCAAGCTTGACAACAATGTACTACAAGCTTGAAACTATGAGATATGAACATGTTTCTAGAAACACACCACAAGCCTAAATTAATGCAGACAGGTGTAGAAAACCTCAGTAGATCCTTATCAAAAGAAGAAAAATAGCAGGACATTAACTAATTACAGTCGAGGGTCAGAGGACTTCACAGGAGAATTCCACCAATTATTCAGAGAACTGTCAACAATTTTACACAGACTATACCAGAATATAGAAAAAGACAACAAGCTCCTAAATTCATTTTATTACGTGAGCATGACCTTCATGTCAAAACTGGGCCAAGACGTCACAAGGATACAAAACTATAGACTAATATTCCTTATGAACAGAGGCATAAAAATTCTCAACCAAATCTTGACCAAAAGAATTCAATGATATATCAAAATAACACTCTGTAAACAAATGACATCATACCCAGTACAAAAGGATGTTTCAACACTAGACAAATAAACGATATAAACAACTACATAAACAAATAAAAAATAAGAACAAAAGTTTCATATCAATCAATACAGAAAAGGCATTTGATAACTCAAACAGGAACCAGTGAAGGATGCTCGACCCTTATTCAACATTGTCCTGGAAGTCTTAGCCAGAACTGCTAGACAACAAGATGAAATATAAGGAATAGAGTTCGGTGAAGAAGAATTGAAACTCTCACTACTCACAGATGACATAAATTTATGTGTAGAAAGTACCAAATACAAGAAAGGTTATTGGAAACATGAGAGTCTCAGCAAGATTACCAGGATACAAGAATAACCTAGGATTGGGTTGGGTTTTTATCAATGAATGAAGAGAGCTCAGAAAAAGATATCAAGAAAACAGCACCATGTACAATAACCACACAAAAGATGAAATACTTAGAAATAAATTTAACCAGAGAAACAAAAGACCTGTACAAAGAACCCTTTTAGAAGAAACCAAAAGAGAATTACAAAAATAAAATAGAAGCCTGTGTTCATATATAAAATAACCAAAATATTAAACCAGAGTCACTGCCCACTAGGACACAGTAACATAATAGAACAGGGTAGAAATGCCGCACGTGACTTTCTGAGACTGTCACACTTTAGAGAAGTAGAAAACGCTGTTTTTCTCCCACAGAGGCTGGCCATTTCGAACTGCTGATCTTGTGGGTTGTGGATCAATGTGTAACCCTTATACCATCAGGGCATGTTCATGGAGAGAAAGGCTTCGTATAGTGAATATTTCAATATTATCCAAAGCAATATAACACGATTCCAATTAAAATCCCAATATAATTTTTAAAGACATTGAAAAAAAATCACTGACTGCATGTGCAGGGGGAAGAGACACCGAATATGCAAGGAACTCCTCAAAAAGAAGAACAAAGTCAAAGGCCACACACTGCCTGACCTCAAATGTAAAACAGTCTGGTCCTTTGAGAAGAATAGGTCAACAGACCAACTGAACAGAAAAGAAAACCCAGAAATAAATTAATTCGCCTACAGGCAACTGATCTCTGATAAAGGACCAAAAAAACATTAAATAAGATCAGGACAATATCTTCAACTAATGGTGCTGTTAAGATTGGATATCTGTCTGTTGAAGAATGAAAAAGGACCCATACCTTACTGTGTGCAAAAAAAACAAATTCAAAATTAATTAAAGACTGAAATGTAAAGTCCAGATGTATAAAGATCATCAATAAGAAAACAGGGACAAATTTAAGGGCTCTCTGTAGAGGTCAGAGGCATGCTATCAAATATAATGAAGGAAGTGCACATGAAAGAAGACAAACTGGATGACTCCAACCTACTGGAAACCGGACAGTGCTGTGCATCAGAAGATGTCAACAAAAGAATGAAAATGTTTCAGCAATGAGACAATGGACAGGTCTCAAAAATGTACAGACTATTACAAGACTCCAAGAAGAAAAAAACACAAATGATCCAATCAAAAAGCAAGCAAAGGACATCAAGGCGCAGTTCACCAAAAAAGATATTCCAAAAGGTGCCACCCACGTGAAAAAATGCTTACAATCCCTAGCCACCCAAGAAATGCAAATCAATATGATGGGACCTCATTTGACACCAACAGGGATCTAATCATGAAAGAAAGAACACAATTTTCAAGTATTAAAGGAAAAAAAAACATTCAAAGCTACAATATGAATATAAGTTGAATTATTAAGAGAAAAGTGTAACTATTTCTTCTTTGAATGAAGTATTGAAACCTAATTATTTTCATTATTTGCTTGAACATGTTTAAGTGTGGAGGAAATGATGTAGTACATCTGGAGAGAAAAATACACTTATCACAGAAAGGGCTGAGCAAAATGTCTAAAATATCAATTTTCTTTCTAAAGTTTGGAGTCTTAAATGAAAAGTCAAGAAATTACTGGTCCAATGAAGTCTAAAGAAGTTCTAATGAAGATAAATGGAATAAAAATAAAATGCACTGATGCTTTAGGAAGAGACATGAAAGACGAAAGGAAGCAATATGCAAGTGATTCCCAATAAGAAATGTACTTGCCAAAATTTAAATAAAACCTATTTTGCAACATAACTTTTTGAAATGTTTGCACTTATTCAGAATACATTAAAACAAAAAGCAGTGATCTAGGTATAATTTTCACTAATGCGTCAAACTAAAGAGATCAAGAGTCCTCTGTTATTCAAGGTAAATGCTACTTTTGGAGAGAGGATTGTAGCAGATGCAGTAAGATTACAATTTTTTGTTTGTTTGTTTGTCTGTTTTTTGGGCATCTCGGCCTCTGGTGGTTGTGGGCGCTACCCAGTGCTGCTCCTGAGAGCCGCTGCTGGATTTGAACCGCCAAGCCCTCAGGCCTCAGTCCTGCACTCAACCACTTACACCACCGGGGTTCAGCTCCAGATTACAATTTTTAACACATCATCATTTGCTCTCTGCTTTGTTTCATCTTAACTTTATCTTACTTTGCAACTAAGACATAACGTCTCTCCTTTTCAAATTGCCATTTTATCTCTTTGATTGGTAAATTTTGTTTCTTAGTTTGTCTGTGTATGAAATCTGTGATAGTAGGGAATCTAGAGACTCAGTCACAGGATTGATAGCTCCTTGGGGGTATTGGGGGTGTGGGGAGTTAATAACAATGAGTACAAGAGAGAAGAACATACTCTAAAGTTGACTGTGGCCATGAGTGTACTACTCTTTGTGATGTGACAGAATTACTGAATTGCATGATATGCAAAATATATGTCCAGTACACTGTTATGCTAAAAAAAAAAACACCAAACACCCCACAAAACCCCAGGGATAATAAGAAATTAGAACTCCCATGCTGTACTTAAGGGTCTATAAACATGTACAACCACTATGGAAAGTGACATGAAAATACATAAAAATTGTCTGAGACTAGGGCTATAAAGTCAAGCACCAAGGTAAACATAGCTGGTGTCTCTCAGATCAAGCAGTCATTCAATCTGGCTGTGTCAATCTGGGTAAACTAGAGGAACAAATTCACAGACATGCATATGGATATAAGGAAAGGGTTTATATACAAGAAGTACGGAACACTGAGAAAGCATCCCACAGGTCAGTGGGCACAGAATCCTGGCGCTGGCAGGGGTCTCCCCATGTTCCTCGCTCCCAGGGCTCAGAGTTCATCAACAGCATCCAGTGGTGGCAGAAGCAAGTCATCGCTGGCAGGGGTCTCAATGTGGCCTCTCCAGCTTCAGAGGTCTGGCTCCATCAGGGCAAAGCCGTGTGGTTTCTCTGGCTCCTCAGATGCTGCCATCTTGTCTTGTCTATGATTAATCGTCTCTGAGACTAACTCCCAACAACTAGGGAGATAGCTTCTCATCTCCACAAGGGAAATATCGTGAGATTTCCCAGAAGTCTCAGGAGAAAGTCATGCCCACACAGAGGCCTCACTGGCTACTCCATGGGAATCTCCAGATAAATAGGCTAGACTCCACCCTTACATCTCAATCATAAAATTAACATAAGCATATGACCGCCACACTGGCCTCCCAGGGTACTGAGTGGGAAGGCTGTCTACCCCTTGTAACTCAGTTATCACTGGGAAACCAAGTGGTTTTGCAAGCCCAAACCATTTCTCCAGGGGAGACCTCACTTCAGCTGAGGAGAGCTCATTAGGGGCAGTGGGAGAGGACCAAATTGTCGATATCATGTGGCAAGACCCTACAGTCACCCTATTGAGTGCCTGCTCCTCTATTGGTGTTCAGTGTACTCCAGTGGAGATTCCGGTGTCTGTCTCTAAGAGAACAATCTCACTCCTACTTGGGAAGGTGTGGGGTGTGTGGGGGGCAGTGTGTGACCTGTACTTGGGAAAAATGTTTGGCATTGACTATATGAGCTCCCCAAGGAGAATCTATGACTGACAATATGGCTAATCATGCATGGATAACCGTATTTCGGTTCATTGCTTGGTGACCCTAGTCCCATATTACTGGCGACTTTGACTTTGTAAGTCTTGTATTTTTGAGGTCTACACTAAATACTACAAAGGCCACATAAGAACAATCTGAGTCAGAAAACCTACTTAGTGACGCAGAATTTACCTTAAACACACCTGTTGCAAATTAAAGGGAATAATGGACTCTGGGGTTTAAGTTACTAGATCCCAGGGCAGGAAGAAAAGGAAGACTTGCCGTACTAAGCTCCTGGATTTGGGATTCCTTGGATTTCAGTTCAAACCTCTTGCTTTTGAGGTTGTTCAGTAACAGACAGCTTAAGACTACCATCCTTTTACCTCTTTCACACTTTCTTTGCTTCTTAAGACCTGCTTTAGTTCTGCAGACATAATTCTGCATAGTGAATGAGAGTTATTTATCTCAGTTCCCCACTTTTAATTCTTACTGTTTCTTCAACAGGATTCTCAAGAGTTATGACAGGAAGCTGGGGGAATGGAAAGAGATCATAATAATGAATACAATAATGAAGACTGTTCTTCAATTAAATGTGATGATAGTCGCAAAGCTCTCTTTAATACATCTCATTCATTGAATTGTATGATACATAAATGATACCAATAAAACTGTTTAAACAAACTGTAGCTACAAAAACATCATGGAACTTTCCCATGAATTATTTGAAGCCACGACACAGCCAAACAAAAGAACTATTTTACTTATTTTTTCTTTTCAAAGGGATCATTCATTTTTGTCCTTACTATGGCTCAGAAAAAAAGCAACCAGAAGTGAAGGACATTTAAAAATATACCTGATAGCCCATTATGAGACACAATGTCCCTTGACCCTACAGGGGACAACACTGGAGAGACAGTGTCAGGATTGCACACAGTCTGATCCTACCACACAGAGGAAAACACCGTGGGCGTGCAGCAGAGCGGTGGGGGGAGCTGAGCATGGAAATCCCGAGGAAGTGTCAATGACAGACTTTGGGGCCAAGGACTCAACCAGAGGACACTCCTAGAGGTCAATAAACAGACCTTGAACTATTTACAGGTTTTTCTTTATTATTACTTTTATTATTTTATTTATATATTTTCAGGACTTTTTTTTCTTGCTGCAGTCCTCATTTTGCTTTCTTTTGTCGCTTTGCCTTATTATGTCTTTTTTTTGTGCATATTAATAGCTCTATAGGTCTATCCAGATAAGATAGGCTGGATGATCAGTCTGGAGGAGAAAACGACAGGACTGATGGTTCCAGGGGAAAATGGGAGAGGGGGAAGTCAGGGAAAGGAGGAGATTTTGACCAACCCAGCGACAAGGGAACAATAAATGATCCAAAATCAGTGGCAAGGAGGGTGTGAGAGCCCTAGTAGGGGTTGATCAAGGGAAGGGTAACCAAGAAAAATTACTGAAACCCAAATGAAGGCTGAACATGATAGTTGGACAAGGAAAATAAAAGAAAATAGAGGGAAGAACTAGGAGGCAAAGGGCACTTACTGAGGTCTAAATACAGGTGTGTACGTAGGTAAATATATTTATATATGATGATGGGGAAATAGATCTATATGCATATATTTATAGGTTCAGTATTAAGGCAGCAGATGGTCAATGGGCCTCTTCTCAAGTACTTCCTCAAGGCAAGAACACTTTGCTCTATTAAATTGGTATTCCATGATTCTCACCTTCCCAACACGATCACTGAAGAAATATGTGTGCATAAGCAAAAGTGGTGAAGAAAGCTGCCGGTGTCCAGCTCTCAAAAGATATAGTGTCTGTGTCACCAGATCAGGTATCAGTCATCAAAGAACTAAAAATTATATCACTATAGAGGAGGGGAGTAAAGATTGGGAACTCAAAGCCTAAAGGTAATGAGACATCCCCTTACAGAAGGGTCACAGGGAAGAGATGAGCCAGTCAGGGTACAGTGTAGCAATGAAGAAACATGTACCTTTCCTCTAGTTCTTAAATACGTCCTCCTCCCAGGCCCCCCCTCCATTCTAATGATCCCAATTCTACCTTACAAATCCAGCTAGACTGGAGGAGGTACAGTGGTATAGATAGTGAACCGGAAGAATGGGGAATCCAGAACAGATGATCCCTTCAGGACCAGTGGGGAGGGTGGTGATAATGTGAGAGGGTGGAGGGAAGGCAGGGTAGAAAGGGGGAACCGATGATAAGGATCTACATTTAACCTCCTCCCTGGGGTACAGATAGGGGGGAAGTGGGTGAAGGGAGACATCCATCGACAGTATAAAATATGAAAATATAATAATAATTTTAAAATTACCAAGGTTTAATGAAGGAGGGGGGAGCAGGGAGGAGAAAAATGAGCTGATTCCAAGGACTTAAATAGAAAGCCAATGAGGGTAACAAATGCATATATGTATACAAATGCATATATGTGCTTGACATATAAGGGGTGCATGGATGAATGGACTGTGATAAGGTTGTATGAGCCCACAATGAAATTTATATGTGTGTGTGTGTGTATATATATATATATATACATATACATACACACACACACATATATATATATATAAATTGATAGCAACAGAATTAAGTCAGAAACTGAGTCTTGGGGGAGAGACTATATTTTAGAACACTGTATGCAAATGGTCTCCAAGGGACATGACAGATAAGTGAGGAACAAGGATATTAGAAACTTAGACAGTTAACCACGCTGAGTACCGACAAAGGTCCATAAACTTGGTTAGGAATAAAATAATAAGGATTCACCTGGAGGTCATTTCTTCCCTAACAGCCATGAAACACATTTTATCATAAAGAAGTTTCAGAATTTCTAAGAAAAAAAGACCTGGCAAAGAAGAAGAAAATATATAAAAATCACTGTAGAGAAAAAAAATTAACATCTTAAAATGGGAACACTCTAGTAAGTCACAACACTTGAAATAGTCTGTCTTTCCTGAGTACCTACCTATTATTCATACAGCATTTTTTGTCCTTTTGGTGGCATAAAATGTCAAAATCATTTGTTTTTATAATATTACAGTCCTTCTGTGAATCTCCAACACAACGTCCAATTTGTCGCTCATCATTTTAAAAAAAGTGAGGTGTAATGTGTCCCTGTCCTCTCATTAATAGTATTCCCTGGTTATTTCTAGAGACTGTATTGATTAGTCTTAGTATCATTAAGTGCTTATAAGAGTCCGGTATTTTAGGATTTGTTGAGACATTGTTTGGATGTGCATCTGTTTCAGTTTGATTGGCAGAGAGAAGAGATGACAAGAGCCAGAAGCCTGGGGTGGTACGAGGGAGAGATTGTCCTACTCACCAAACCACGCCTGCTGGTCTCCTTGAACTTCGATGGCTAAGCCAAAGTCTGCCAGCTTCACAGCTGCTCCTTTGGATTTGCTGGCTAAAAGCAAATTCTCAGGCTTTATTTAGAAAGGGGGGGAGGAAAAGAGAGTGAAGTGAGTACCTATTTTAAGTGACTGTTCAAACTTAACAACATTTTCCAAGATTAAAAAAAAAAAGTCATGCACTGTCTTCTCACTTGGAGACGGCCGTCCCTAACTCCCAGAGAAAATCCCGTCAGCAAATGATTACACATGGCCATGTGTGCAGGCTTCAGACAGATGTGTACGTGCCTTGGAGAGGGTGGGGGGTAGTCAATACACTGGAGGAGGGATCAAAGGCAGGGGAGCACCTGTCTTGACCTGCTCACATGCTTCCTGGGCCCACTTCAGGCTCAGAGTTGGCCACAGACATTGACTGAGAAGCCTCGCAGAGCACAGACGTTTTCAGCACAAGGAAACTTGGCAAAATGTGAACCAGTGTTGGAGCCATCTACAGACATTTGGCAAATGGATCTGCACAAATTAAATCCTAGTTGACTTCGAGAATTTGGACCCAAGTGTAGCGGCTGGATTCCTCATTGTTTCCAAACAAATTTTTGTACCACAGTTGGTGACGTACTCCAAATTTTGTAGAAGGATTGCTGTCTTTAAGAATCTGTTTACTCTTAAAGGCAGAAAGAGTGTACTACTATTTGCCAAATGTGAGATAGCAAGCTTCCCCCCACACCCTTTTAAGTTGCCTTTTTTCCTTTTCTTTCTTTTTTTAAAGCATAAATTAGATTTCTTCAAAGAGTAACTTAAATCATTACTTCTATAGATATATGTCTGCTCACATTTAAGAATTCCATGAAAAAAAAAAAGAACACGATTGCTTCCTTAGGGATTTCTCAGGATCCAAGGACTGATGGCTCAGCCTTGGGACGAGGCTGTCTCGTCCATTGTTTCCCAGTGAGTGTGCCATCTGGGCTCGGTGGTGCTTTGCGAAGGCGCACCAGGGCAAAGGCCTTAATGCCCCAGGCCCCACATGGTGTGGGTTTTGAGCAATCATGGGAGAAAATGGCCAGCGGATGGTCAGAAAATGGAGGCTGATGATTGTATCCAGTGAAGTTTAGACATGACCAAGTCTGCCTTGAGGAATATATAAATGCACTGGAGTCCACTGGGTGAAAGGTTCAAATTTTTCCTAACAGAGTGGATACGACTCAGCAGAAGTATCGGTCGATGTACCTCAGACTGAGAGGTATTGGGAAACAATGGGCTCTACACGCACCACAACAAGTGTTTGAAAATCCAGAAATCGGGTTAGTTTCCTATATAGGTGGGCAAATAGCTAATTTTTTTTTCATGGAATTGGTTATTCATTTACTTTACTTTTTTACCGAACCACTCAATTCTGTAGGTTGTTTTGACCTCGCATAAACACAGCCCAAACCAGCATTTAATTGACAAATTAAGCCAGCCATGCAAATGAGCAAAAACCCATATCCAGAACTTGGAAAAAATTAGGTTAGATCTGTAAGAAATCAAAGAGTGGGCAAGTAAGTTTGAATCACGGACCAGACTTCTTCAGGCTCTTGCTGTTCACTGCCATCAGATTGAATACTGGATAACAATCGGGAGGTGTGAAGAAACCGTCATCATTTTGGTAGGGTGCATAGTGTCCAAGAGCTACCTCATCAACTGAATCTAAAACCACTTCTCCGGTGGCTGGGTAGAAGAAGTCGTAAGGATACGAAGGAGCCCCATGATGAACTAACTTAGTAAAACCTAACATTCCAAATTATTTGGAACTCTGGCTGCTGTCGTTATCTGTATAGCATCTAATTATGATGTACAATTAAATATGTGACGCTGTATTTTTTTTTTGCGGGGGGGCATCACTGCCTCTGGTGGTCGTGAGTGCCACCCAGTGCTGCTCCTGAGAGCTGCCGCTGGATTTGAACCGCCAAGCCCGTGGCTGCCATCCCGCACTCAACCACTTATGCCACTGGGGCTCAGCCCGATGCTGTATTTTTACAACAAAGATTTACTACCTGACTACACTTTAAAAATGCAATCAAGCTTATTTTCCAGTTTTTTAATTTGCAGAATAAGTAACTGAAAAAACAATCACAGCCAACCAGAAGCAATAGTTTGTTCTATTTCTTTGTGACTTTCAATTTCAGAAAGCATTGAAATTTCTGCCACTATGTATCTGCCTGTCCTAATCTATCAGCCACAAATTAATTTAGCAAAGAGTTCCAATCACTTTAGAAATCATTAGTCATTTTAGGTCTTTTAAGTCAAGTGGTATTGAAATGTGTTGAGCAAATGCCAGTATCATTTGCACATAATTTTTTAAAAAATGAATGTTTTTCTCTCTCATAATTATATAAAAAACTTCTGGGCAGTGTTGTATATAGTATGCCCTGGAACACCATGTATCTGCCAATTCAGAATAAATGGGACGCCTGAGATTTTTATCATGCGTGAACTCTGAATGACTGGGGCAAATATTCATAACTAGAGATGACCTAGAAGAACGCACTGTAGGACTATGTGAGTCATCCAGAAAAATAATAAATCCTTCTGGAGCACTGCTTCACTTTGTCCCCAGGAAGACTGTTCAGCTGCAGTTATGTACGGGGGAAGGCAGGGCTATTTCAAGGCAATGACAGTAGATAGTTTTAAAAATGAATAGGGCTGAAGTGGCTTCATGTTGATATAAAAAGTTCGTTAGGCACGTCTAGTGTACAGAATTACAGAAAGGAGACTGAAGAGTTAGGACCACTCGTAGCTTTATTAAAGGATCACCTGCTTTATTAAATGTCTCGCCCCAAGAGTGCTCTTTAAGGATCAGCTCCAGAGAGACATTAAAACTGTCACACACATTTCATTCATATACAAAGAGCAATAATTTGGATAACTCATCTTCATATTTTGTCAGAGCATGATTTCTCATTTTCTCAAATCCATCTGATCTGGACAGTCTCTCACTGAAAACGATGGTATGTTATAAAAGTTCACCGGACAGAAGACTCACTTGCCTTCGGAGGCCCTACTGATCATTTCTGGTGGTAATATGCAAAGGCTGAAAGAGAAGGATTGTTCTCTTCATCAGTGGCTATTTCCTTGGCAAAGGTCATCACTATTTTGACTGCTGGAAGCTAACGATAAGGGTGACGTCAGAAGTATAGTGCCTTTCCACACAGTCAGAGTGGTAACCATGGGGACATGGTGATGTGGGACAGTGATTCTCAACCTTCCGAATGCCGTAGTCTTTCAATACAATGTCTTGTGTGGTGGTGACCCTCCCAAGTATCAAATTATTTTCATTGCTGCTTCATAACTGTCATTTTGCTATCAATATGAATCGAGTGACTCCTGTGAAAGGGTCATCATTTGATCCCCAAAGGGGGGTTGAGAAAGACTGTAAGTGTGGCAGAAAGAGCCAGCATCGTGCTAGAGAAACACAGGGAAGGTCTGGTTCATGCTCGAGTCCTGGCAGTTATTAACTAGCCCAACTTGGGCAATCCATGAGTTAATTAGTTCCTTTATATTCAAAGAAATATAAAGAGGCTGTTATATCACCTATAGTATAAATTCCATAGTATGATGAATTCCAAAGGGATTTTATTAAAGCAATGCTGTCCTCTGTATGGGTCAATATGTACATCTGCAATTAACTCTGACACTCTGACGCTAATGCAGCCAACCAGGTCAATGTGCAGAATATGCCTGTCTTCAGCGTGGCTACACATCTGCCTTAAATGTAATCTGTTATGTTCGTCTTCAGATATTGAGATTGGCTCTAAAGAATTTACAGTAGAACCACTTGGAAGGTGGGGTTTTAAATAGATTCTACTGATACTCAGACACATTGGTTCCTTCCCCCCAGCCCAGTGCTTCCTAATGATGCAGAATTTTCCATGACATCTGGTGTCAGTGTCAACAACCATTTATAGCCTATCAGCTGTAATGGGCAGCAACTGCTAGCAAGTTTTACTCTGCACTTCCAAATAAATACAATGGCGACTTCATTCTTTGTGCTCGTAGAGTCCCTTAATCTTGCATTCCTCAACCCACTGCCACTGGGCTGGTCTCAGCTCCGAGAGATGCTCTAGGACCACCCCAGAGCTTCCCACGGCTGTGCATCTTTAGGGGAGTCAAATGCCTCCTCTTGCTCCTGTGAAGCAGCTGGGTGTTTCGAACTGCTGGCCCAGGAGTTTATAGTTCAATGCATAACTCACAATAGAACCAGGGCTCCACTAAAGCTGTAGAGATAATCATCTGTGCCTGGTACTGGAGTGATTTCAGAACGAGAAGAGACCTGAGAGACGAGGAAATCCGAACTGTTTCGTCTTTAAATACGGCAAGGGGTCCAAAAAATGCAGTGAGAACTTGCACCCAGACGGCCCCTTTTCAGATCAATAGCCCTTTCATTAAACCTTACTTAGAAGAATGTGACGTGCTCAAAAAATGTACCACTCATATTTTAAATTTGTAAAATGGGGGTCAACCGACAGCTAAATAGGGGTCAGAATAAGATATAGTTTAAGTGTTATTTCTTGAAAATCTCATACATGTGTCACGAGGATTTCCGAATTAGTGTCACTTCTTTTTAAGAAACTATTTCAGCAGTGGCAAACTTTAGCATTAGTCATATCGTATCCCAATTTATCTGGGCTCCAATGAGATAACCCCCACAGCCTCTGATTGGATTCTTACTCATAACAACCCAGTGCTGCACAGGCTCCTCCTGTCTGAACGTCTCTACAAGAGCAGACAGCTTCATGTCTCCCTCGGACCAGCTGGTTGGTTTTAACAGCTGACCTTGTGGTGGACTGGACGCTACCAGGACTCTTTATGATAACTAGGGAAATATCTATAGCTACCTATTTTTAATGCTCCAATAAAAGCAGCAAGGTAATATTTATTTTCCATGTTATTTATTATATTTCCCATGGGTATTTTTTAAAAAGTGAAAATTAGTTTGACTTTTTATTTTTCCCCTCTACTATGTGTTTTTCTACTCTTTTCGACAATGAAGATCAAAAAAACATTTTTTCACATATTCTTAAATTATCTTCAATTTAATAGATTGTGGGTCTCATGTCAACAGATCTCTCTCTCTCTCTTCTCTCTCTCTCTCTCTCTCTCTCTCTCTCTCTCTCTCTCTCTTGCTCTCTCTGTGTGTGTGTTTGTCTTTCTTTTCTTTGGTTTGCTCTTTTTTTCACACCCCAACTTTAATTTAAACCCATTGGTCCAAAAATGTCTGACACTAAACTGCACAGATTTTCCCCCTTATATCGATTTTGTTTCTAATCTCCCTGAAATTAATGTCTTAGTAAAACATCAAGTAAATTTGGCAAATGCATTTTATTCTTCGCAACATCTTCATTTCCCAAATACTGTGGCCAGAGCCACTGTACTGAGTTTTTAAATAGGAAATATTTACTTCATCTCTTGGTCTATTATAAGATAATGTTGCATCCGCTGCATATTAATTCTTCATTATACCATGTTCCCTTTATTCCTAATGATACTGATTTTATATAGCACTAGGTGGTCTGAATACACAGGACTGGTTTAATCTTTCGATGCACTGAGCAGCTGGTAAAATCATGTGGTCTCGGTGAAGTTTTCAAGTCGTCCAACTGACTGAATCGATAAGAAATAATAGTCAACCCTGGCATTGAATTGCTTGGGTGGAAAACACATCTTAGTAGCTAAATAACCTGAAATAAGTTACCTGACTGATTTTTGCTAATGCCCCCCTTAGGTGGCTTATTCTCCTTTTCACGTAAGGTTTCATAAATGTTCACTAAGTCTTGGTCCTTGGTGCAGGGTCCATGGTAACTGGCCGATAGAAAACAGCTATTGCCATTATTCATGCAAGGTGCTCGCTTGGTGCCTACCCAATGACTAGAGTCATGAATCTGAATTATATCGTGCTCTATATTATCTGGGCTCGAGGCCCCTCAGGAGCCCTGCCACGGAGGCGATTCCAAATCACAGTGACCCTGGAGGGCAGCGTCTACCTGCCCCCGAGGTTTATAAGGCTACACAAATTTTCAGAAGATGGTTCCATCTGTGTCCCCGGGGGGCAGGGGGTCTGCTCAAACTGCTGACCTTTCTCTTAGCAGCTGAGCACCAAACCCCTGCAGCACCTCGCCTCCTTCAGCACAGGAAAAGTGGGTCGCATGGTCCTTACTGCTCAGAAGTTTGGGGCTCGTGTTGCAGTATGTTTATAAAATAGCTAATTAAAATGAGCCTGAGGACCTCCAACTCAATAGAATGCCATCGTAATCATCTCCCAGAAATCTGATATAACAAGCTCTCTCGCAGATGGCGGTCATTTAGGGGCGCACCTCGGTCTTGGAGCATGTAGAGAGGAGAGCGGGAAAATGTTCTCATCTGCAAAGGACAGTGCTGAGTGGCGCCGCCGGCTTGTTCTCTGAGTGTCGGGGCCCCCAGAAATCACCAGCCGGAGCTTTTAATTATGGATTCCTCGTTAGCACGCATGTCAGAAAATCATTTTCCCTTGGAAATCTAGGCTCCAGGTCCACTGGCCCCTCTAATTCAAGTTCCCGTCTTGGAAAAGCTCAGTGGAATCCGGCCACTTACAGAAGTCCCACTATCATGACCCCAGCGGAGTAGATTTCAAGTGTTAGGGAAGAGAAGGCAGATTTCTCGGCCTCTGCCTTTACAGTACGTGTACAGCAACATCAGGCGGTGTGCACGGTTTCAGATGATACACTTATGAAAGGATATCTGATAAAACAGCATGATGTGCCTGTGCACATATGTTCACTTAAAAAGGAATACAGGCGTGTGGGGGCTGTGAAGCCAAAGAAAAAGGGGTCCGCCTGCAGCTGCCTACCAAGCAGTTTTTGAGGTGATCATCAAAGACAGGAGTTTCCAGAGGAACACCCCCTCTTCTCTTTATTCTGAGGGGTAAATACATTATTAGCTGATAGACACAGTCCAATCTTGAGTCACCAAGAGGAAATGCCTTTCACACCTCCTTTGCCTTTGATGCTGGAAGCCCTCAGAATGGAGTCAAAGAGAGATTCCAGACAAGGCAGGCAATGCTTTGTTTCTAACTTACATCCCTGGGCCAGTCGTTGTGGATCTTTAATGGAGATGTACTATTCTAAAATACAAGGGGCCCTGGGGGTACCGCAGGAGGCTAAGCACTTAGCTGTGAACCCAAAGTCTAGCGGTTCGAATCCACCGGCTGCTTGCTTCATGGGCTGGACCTGCGAACGTCTGCTTTCCCTTTGGGGCCGTTCTAGTCCGTGCACGGCTTCACTATGAGCTAGAATGAAATTGAGGGCAGGGGGTTCCTTTTGAAATCTATCGAGTGGGCGGAAACGAGAGTGGCCATTTAGGCCAACCCCGGAAGAGTTTGCGCACGGGAACCTCCTCGGGAATTCCTGCGATCTTTGCTGCCTTAATTGGTTGCCACCGAGTCGATTGCCACGCATGGCGACTTCAGGAGAACTTTTCAGAGCTCCGTGTTTCCCAGGATGGGACCGTTGGGAATCGCACGTCGGGTCTCCCTCCCGAAAGGTCTCCGGGTGGGATCCGACTGCCAACCTTTGACTAGGAGCTGCACTCATGCAGTTTGTGCCACAGGCAGCATTGCAGGGTCCCTCTGCTTTCAATGTGCAGTTTGCACAAGTGCGCTGGTGCCTTGGCTTTCATCAATGCACAGCAGCAAAGAGCCAAGAGGCGCCTCAGTGTCCCCAGAATTCCGCAGACGATGTGGGAAGACAAGGGCCCCCGAGAGGGTGTTACAGAGGCGGGGCACCTGGGCCACAAGTCTACACCTAACAGCTAGTGTCCTGACTCACTCTGCAGGTTCGCTAAACATTTACACGAAATTAAGTCAGCATTGTATGGGTGTAGACTTGTTTATCAGTCTCCACACAACTAGTTTAGAAGAGAAAAAGAGGCCATAATCCCGCTCACAAATTAAATGATACGTCCACTCGCTGGGGGGGGGGAGGGGATGGGGGGGTGGTAGCAGCCTATTTATCGGTGATGTTGGCAAATTGCTTCTCTCCGGATTCAATGCGATTTATGCGAGTCTCAAATGTACATTTGATGAAAAGGGAAAAAAATTTTTTTAAAGGAGCTTGGGAAGGGAAAGTGTTTTCTTAACACGTTGGACTGCGTCCACACGACTCATCGCTCATACTTTTGCCTTTACAAGCATAATTGCAGCTGAACAGTCACGAGGAACTGTGTGGTGGTGTGTCTTCTCCAAGAGCATTACTCACCTTGAGGTCTCGATGGACTACGCCCATCTGATGGCAGTGCAGCACAGCCTCCAGGATCTGCTGAATGCAATGACTGCATGCAAACACCAGGAGGCGTGTGTTAGTTCCAAGCGTACACTCACTGTCTGTGTATACCCTCAGAGAGACCGGGTGAAAGTGCAAAACCAGCACAACTGGGGATGTTGCCTACCGCCTCCAGGAATGCAGACACATTGCTCAAGCGGAGTGACCACCACCTCGGTGCAATCAAGACCTTGCCAGACGTGCGCCAGAATCTGGGCTCTGCTTGTTCTGGGGAAATCCAACGTGAAAATATCGCACCTAATTTAGAGAAAAAGACTCTTCCCGATTGAAAGTTCTTAGGATATGGATGGGAACACAAAACGCCCTTGTGTGCTTCGGGGTTGGTTTTGTTTTTCGTTTAGTTGTGGTTCTTCAGTTATCACCCTGCCCCCACCCTGTCGAGAAACTGTGTTTCTCAGTGCCCTCCCATGTCTTTGGTGCGGTTCCAAAGGCTGTCACATTAGCAGTCAAAGCACCATTAAGGTTAATTTGGGATACGAAATGAATTTTTGATAAATCATTAACTTCTCGTGCTTTAATTTAGCTGGCAATTATTATCTCTTGCCCGAGGCGTCATCAGACTCAAATGGAGCAATGTGTAACCAGTTGTTCTGCTACAGCCAACCCACGGTCTCAGAACAGAAGTGGTGTTTAGATCTACAGGCGGACACACATCACAGGCCAAAGTTTGTCTCCAGGCAAAAATGCTGGATCCCTGGGGAAAGCCTGCCCCCAGACCGCCTCTGGGGGTCCACAGCTTGGAACCTCAAGACGTTGTGCTCGTGGCAGAGCCCTTCTTTTTGCTGTGATGTATATGGAGCCTGTAGAGGAGCACACTGAACGAGGCATCATGCATTATCATTTCTCCATTGAGGTGTGTATGTAAAAGTTGCAAAAGCCACGGGAGCGGTTTTCATGACCCACCCTCTGCCCTTTGCCCAGAAAAAGCACACAAGACAGCACTCCTTTGATTCAGATGTATGGGCTCCGTATACTGACCTTCAGGTCCCTGTGAACTATGCCATTTAGGTGACAATGATTTACACTTTCTAGAATCTGCTGTATACAATGACTGCAAAGATACAAGGGCAGAATGGAAGGGAGAACATTTTAAAGGCACATCATCACATTGGATACAAAATAAAATGAGCGTTCCAAACAGAACAAACAAACACACCAAAATCATCTCGTCCACACAGTGTTAGCTTTACCCTGGAACCCACTGACACCGAATAAAGCTAATTTTGCTACTTAACAAAAATGACACCAAACACAGAACTTGTGACATGTTCAGATCAAACAATTTGAGCTGTGCTTTCCCATGCCGGGTCTCCAAGGTAAACTGTATGTGGAGAGAAGTTGAAAAACTTCCAAGTCATTCCCATAATCATCTGGAAATACATTCTCAGAGTGGGGAGCATCATTGGTGTCTCTTACACATCGAAACTGTTTAAAATCTGAGGTCACAATGAAACACGGGCATGGAAACGAGAGGGTTAGTAATGCAGATGAAGTGGCAGGTGAGACAAGAACTAACAATAAAAAATGGAGGGACACATTTACTGTCTTGACTGAGAAGTGGTGCTTTGTAAGTAATACATAAAAGTAAGTCCCCCATAATAGAGGGGGAGAGTCAAGGGAACCCGTGGCGTAAAGCACACCCCACTTCTGTACAGAGATACTCTGGTGAAAGGCTTGAAATCTAATAAGTGACATTTTCAAATCTTCAGGAACACCAGTGATGCTTAAACACATTTCAAATGCAGGAAACTTTTGCCTGCTACTGTGCCCTAACAAGTAACAAATATTATTTTGATGAAAGGCTCCCTGATGTACCAAAGAATGCAAATTAAATTAGAGCAGAGAGGCCGCTGATTGACCTCTCTAGGGTCCCATGAGCTGTTATCTGTCACACAGTAATGTAGAACACACCACACATTTTGCACAAATTCACCGTGCACTTCAGGTTCAGGCACGTGCACAACTAGAGCCATTTGCTTAATGATTCGGCAAACATTTGAAGGACATGTCTGACCATTGAGGGCGCAAAGTACTATTCTTCCAGAGCAAATTCCGGAACTTAAAAAGAAGTTGCCGTCGGATTACGGCCACGTCAATGTCCACACAGTGACAGCGGATCCTTGCCAGCTCCCACTCTCTTCACAGGACCACGCACCAGCCACATGTTGCTTGCGTCAACCTGAACTGCTTATTTTCGTGTTTGTTTGCTTTTTAATCCCATTACTCTTTTTCTTCCACGATGCTGCTTATTTTGGATTACTGTTGAGAGGTCGCTCTCTTTCTCATCTGTAACCGGGGCCCTAAGTTACTGAGCCAACACATAACAAGCAAAAATAAAAGAAGCACAGAAGAACTCACCTCCCACACCCTTTGCTGTGGCTTCTCGAGAATCAGGAAGGAAAATGACATTAAGAAACTATTGAAGGACTATCCCCTCTCTAGGCTTTCAGTTGGAGAAAGAATGTCTCTTCTTCCTTTTGAGTAGAACCTCCCCTGGAAGATGTCCCATGACGAATTCCCACACGTTACAACATTGCATACTACGAGGAACATGCCATAAAGGCGCCGTCACTGTGAGAACTGTCTCTGTCTTCTTTCCAGCCGGTAATCTTCAACCATCATGATGGTCTGCTTACTGTTACTGTGAAAGGTAAAATGACAACGACCGTTCCCTAACTTCTTTTACTTCCTGGATCAACAAACATCACTGCCACTTGGCAAGGGCACAAGCAGCCACTCCCAATGGTGTTCTGAAATGCCTTCTCCGAGGCCTGATGTGAGGATGTAAGGGACAAATGGAACAAGTGAGGGATCATTATCACAGTGTGAGTACAAGGGAGCTTTTTATTTGACTCTGGGAGAAAAAATTCCATTACAAATTAAAGTAGTCAGGAACAAGTAGGCTCATAGAATGCCTTACCCAATGGCATCAAACCAAAGGAGTAAATCAGAAGTAGGGAAGTATGCCAGTGGCCAGAAGAAGTCTGCCTGGGGTGGGGGTGGGGGCTCCCTGTCAGATGGATATTTGCCGAGGAACAGACTGCAGCGCAGGTAGACAAAGCCTCCAGACGTCCTGAAAGCTTTGTAAAATGAAGGCAGACCAGCCTTGTGAATTTTCCTAACATTTCACTCACATTGGAGCCAATCAAGCACAACCGGATAAGCAGATTTTTCAAAATCAAGTAGAGTCCCTGGATTGTGCAAATGGTTCCCTTTCTGGGCCATTAATCCATAAGTTGGAGGTCTGAGTCCACTCAGAGGCAGGAGCAAGAGAGCTGTCGGAATCCAAGGCCTCATCCATTGACGTCAGTCGGTAGCCCCATGGGGATTTCTGTATTAATGTCCTCACTCCCCAAACATGAGCCTTCGGTAATTCTAACTTAGACGGGATGTGAACCCGACGCTAGTCTGAGACACGGGCTGCCATGAGACAAACCCAACAACTTGTTTGCTTTCTTTCTTTTCTTTCTTTTATTTTAGGGGGGCCGTCACTGCCCTCTGGTGGTGGGAGTAGGAGACCCAGCCTTGTGGGGCGGCTACTGGAATTGAACCTCCATCCCAGTGGGCCGCAACCCACACACAACCACTAAGCCAACTGGGCTCAGCCCATTTACTTTCTTTTTTATAAAACATATAGAAGAAACACTGATGAAAATTAGAACCGCATCATCAGGGATCCTTAAACTATGGCCCGCAGGCGACATGCAGCCCGCCAAAGACATTTATCCGGCCTGCCGAGTGTTTTTGCGGCAGCTGGCTCATCCAGGACCCGCGGTGAATTTGTTCACAGTTTTGTTGTTGTTGTTTTAACTATAATCCACCTCTTCGGTCTGAGGGACAGTGAACTGTCCTCCTGTTTAAAAAGTTTGAGAACCCCTGAATTGATTTCGGAGCCAGTGGCCTTATGCTGCACTGCTGTTGATGCTCAGTCATCGGGACCTTAGTCACAGGACAGAGTGAAACTTCCCCACCGTGTTTCCGAGACAGGAAACCTTCATGGAAGTCCACTGCCATATATTCTCCCAGGGAGCCTGATAGGTTGCAACCCACCAGCCTCTTGGCTAGCAATGGAGTGCTTGAAACATCAGGCCTTCAGGATGAATGACTTCCCTTCAAACTCATTCCCTTGCCGCATGGAGCCTTGGTTAGTTCCCACTGAGACAAAAAGTTAGCCTGCTTAAACTTCTCCGATGTTTTTGCTGATGAAAAACTGGCGGTAAATCACTGTCCCTTGGCCTTCTGAGACACGTGGAGAAATACTTTTCAAGTCAGAGTTCCAAGATTTTTTAACGAAATTTCCAAAGTGCCAAGCAGTTCATCATCATGCTTTAGGGAGAGCACCGTGGTCTTTTCGCCAGTGTCTGTTTATGGTCTCTGACTCCAGGGACCACCAGTGGACAAGGAAACTTTCTGTAAAGATGGAAACTTTCTTTATGCGCCCTGTCCGGTTGTAGTGGCCAGCAGCCACTACACTGGCTAATAACCACTGGAAATGTGCCTAGCTCAACAGGGTAAATTAATTTTTCATCTCATCAATCAAAATGTAAATTGCCACGCCCGACTAGGACTAGGGACCTTTTGTTTTTGTCTAAAAATTATATATATATATATTTATATACATGTAATATGTATATGTATATATCTATATAAGCAGAAGTTCTTTGCAAGGCTTTTTGTTCCCCATTCTCTGCTTATAATGCTAAATGTTAAGCAAAAATAAAATTTAGACCATGTTCATGGATTTTCCTTCTCCCCTCCCAAAAGAATCCTGAAGATTCTTGGTGGGGTGGGGTGGGGGCGGCGAATTAAAATCGACTGCCCATGAAGAGAGGCCTGAGATGGCACGATGGGGTCCTCATAGTACTACAGTGGCATAATTCAGTTGAAAAAAAAAAAAAACAACAATGAGTAAGTGCCACCGGGATGCTGGGTCTTGGCCCTTGTTCAGGGCAAGTCACTTACCTGGCATCGGCTTCACTGTAATATTCTCTTGCCACTATGTCTTCAAACAGTTCACCTCCAGTGACTCTGTAAAGACAAAGATGGTTTCCACATTAGAAAAAAAGGGACATTTGAAATCCTCCGACTGGCACAGATGGTTTGGGGGTTACCCGTTGGACCGAGATCCACGTGACTGGAAGTTCAGAACCACTAGCAGCTTTGAGGGAGAAAGACCGGGCTCTCCATTCCCACACACAGTCTGGGACACGCACAGGGAGTCGCAATGAGTCAACAGCAACTGGATGGCAGCGAGGCTGGTGACCACTGCTGGTGCTGGTCCTTAAGTAGGACGTCTCCAGAGGATTTGCAAGAGGCGCAGACCTGTCTTCTGACACACTGCAGGGGGGCTTTGAACGGCCCGTCTTTTGCCTCCTCACCAAGGGCTGGGCCATTTGTGTCACCAAGAGACTTGTGTTCCTAAATAATTTTTGTTCTCATGAGATTCATTTAAAATTATTATCAGAATACCAGGGATTTACATATCATGAAGCTTAGATATTTCAAAATCGTCTCACCGGTGCTAGTCTATCTTGTCTATTTCTTTGCTAAAGACATAATAATTTTATGTCTGTCACAATAGCCAATAATGCCTCTTCCCGTTTCTAAGAAAGTCTTCATTTCACTTCTCCACATAGCATGTGGGAGAAAGGCAATGGGAGCACGATCTGACCCAAAGAGAAGGCGCTCCTTCTGAGGGTGGTTGAGATGAGTCTGTGGGCTAAGCTCTCTCGTTGCAAGAGTCACTTTCTGAATTTCTCTGAAAATGCAACAGGAGCTAGACGTGGTTCTGGAAAAATAGCTGTCACTTTTGTACTATGGCCCCAATTTCCTTTATGTGCCTTTAGTTGTCAAAGGTTGAAGAATTTGGCTAGTTGGTAAGACCTTTAAAGGCAGAAGTGAGACCTCCTGGGATAGGGCCCTGTCCATCTGCTTTCTTCAATGTACACTCTCCCACAATGGAGATTTGTTTAATGTGGGATGACCTTTCAAGATCCGAGTTTTCAGATTTTCTGAAAAGGGAATTGGAGTCATCTTTAGAAGTTATTTCTTCTGCTGGTATAAAAGCAGATGGCTCTTATGCTACAAGTCCCTCCCCAGTGATTTTTCCGGCTCAGGATTCAAACATACAAAGAAATAAATAACAAACTTGGGGTTTTTGTTTGATTTTTAAGTTTCAAAGCAATATCGTTTTGGAGTCAGGAAGCTCTGCTTCTCCTGCTCCTTGTCTCTTCAGCGATTGCACCCAGGTTCCTTGGCTTCTCAGTCCTTCGGCCTACATGACCTTTTGGCTAAACTGGCATCTGCCCGATTTGGGCAAAAGTTAGAAAGCTCTTTCCTTTCACTGCGATGTGGTCAAATGTGTCCTATTTTCCCCTGTAAGCCTTAGCCTGAAGGTGCACAGCCTCTTCTTCTATGGGCAGGGAAGCTTAACTCCTTTCAACAAGTGCCTGCAGGTACCCCCATGATCCCAGATGGTGTCTGCGGGCCTGTTCTGTGCTGGTCTCCTGATTCTGCTGCCTCTATATTCTAACTCTACTTCTTGCCTTCCCTGCTATCTCCGGTCACAGTTGTACTCACTTCCTCCGGAGGCTTTGCTACCTCGTCCTGTATCAGAACAGCCCTGCTAGTTACTGATTCAGGACGTGTTCTTCTGGGTGTGACTTTTGGTTTTGTCCACATTGTGGCATGCATTCATAGTTCCGTCTGTGACTGTACTCAGCCGCTGCAGAAGATCAGTGGTTCAAACCCACCCCCAGCCACTCTCAGGGGGGAAAGCACTGGTGATCTGTGTCATTAAGGAAAACTCCATGGGGAAGTTGCATTCTCTCCTGGGGGGCTGAATTGACTTGATGGAACACAGCAACAATTCTATCTCATGAATCCCCCATGGTTTATTCTGCCACTGCTCTGTTGAGGAACATGCAGGTGAATTTCTTAAAGGGTTCATAGGTACAGAATATTAAGAGTCAAGGGTCACAAATTCTGGGCATTTTCAAAGAAGTATGTTAGCTAGTAAACAAATTTAAGGAGTATAGTGTTTCAGGTTGCATATTAGACTAACAATTATTCTTCTAATGATTTAAAGACATTCATAGATAAGTGGCACAATTTCAACACCGAAGTGATGACATATGGAAAATATCTGGGGTAAAAAATAAAATGGAGTTCTAATAAACCATACTAACTTAAAAGGAAAACTATTGAATTTGCTGACTTTAACTCATTTCTATACTCATATTACTGTTGAGCAGGACACAAAATGAAGTGGCATTTATTAGAGATTCTCTGAAAAATATTATTGTGCTATCAGACAATTCAGACAAAACCACAAATTAAATCAGTCTCATGAATAAAACTGATACATTAGTTAATCACATAATTAACAACTCTGTGAGTAAATTGGTGTCAGAGTTCTATTATGATATTAGGCTTATCAATTGCAGGTTTGAAAATTTCCTTACCACTTATGAATATCTAGAACATTGTGTCTCACTGGCAGAAACAATTTTGAGATCATGAAAACATGATGCCCGTGTCCCAAAAAGATAAAGACTTTTGTCATTAATATTATTATTTACAAGGGTATTTATTCGTATTGTATTCCCATGCAGAATTAAGTATTTTTGTTTGTAGACTACATGTTTATGTCCTTTCAGAAAAGAATCAAGAACATATCAATGTGAACAAAAACTGAACACTTTAATGAAGAACACAGCTTTGATTACAAAGCTAAAATGTCCTAGTATGTAACAGCTCAGCAAGGGCCTGTCAACAGATCACGGGGAGTATGAACCCACCCAGCAGCTCTGAAGATGGATGATTCGGCAATCTGCTTCTGTAAGGATTATAGGAAGCACGGCAAATGTGGTGAAGGAAGCTGATGGTGCCAGGCAATTAAAAAGATATAGCATCTGGGGTCTTAAAAACTTGTAGTTAAAACAAGTGGCCATCTACCGGGGAAGCAACAGAGCCCATGTAGAGGAAATACTCCAGCCTGTGTGATCATGAGGTCAAGGGAAGTAAGTTTCAGAAGGTCAAAAATAAGCAACTCAATCGATGTGTAGGCACGTGGATGCAGCAGAGACCCCAAACCCACCTGTGAGACAATTGAAGGGCCACAGGGAAGGGAAATTATATCCAGGTTATGGTACAGCACTTATGAAACACATAACTGTTTTCTAGTCCTATAATATTTCCTCCCTCTACTATTTTCATTTCAGTTCTGCCTCATTAACCTTGTTATGCTTGCATACTGTCATTGGTAAAATTAAGATAGTTTGATGCAAGAGAGCCAACATAAATAAACCCCCCCCCCCAAAGTAAATGGAGTAACAGTGTGCTGAGCATAAAGGAAGAGGGAAGGGGGAGCGATGATGACTGCATAACCCCACTCTAGGAATTGTCGAATTGCAGGTAAATGAATAAATTAGATAGTAGCAAGTATATGTCTGTGTATATATATAAATATATATATATATATCAATAACAATAAGGGTGAGGTGGGGGGAGGAAGTGATAAAAGGGAGAGATCTTAGAAAGGGCATCCTCTTGGCAGTTCTCCTTTATCCTAATAAGTCTTGACGTGTTCCCATGAACTCTGGGGCACCCCACAACAGCAGGTTTCCGAGTTGTAGAGAGCAAGTTTAGGCTGAAGAAGATAACCTTCCGCCCTAACTCAGTGACTCAGCTCACTGACAGTGGTGGGGGAACCCAGCAAAACACCACCCCTATCCAATGTGGTCCAGTAGATATTGACTCACAGCAATCTTAATGGGCATAGTAAAATTGCCCCCACAGGGTTTCCAAAGAGGCAAATCTTTTCTAAAATTTTACTTATTTTTAATTTCTAATAAAGCCTTCTTATTGGGGACTCTTAAAGCTTTTATTGCCATCTACACATCAATTGTATCAAGCAGATTCGTACATAAGGTGCCATCACCTTTCCAAAACATATTCTTTCTACTTGAGCCCTTGGTATGAGCCTCTCTTTTCCCCCCTCTTTCCCCCACCCTCCTAACTCATGAGAACCCACGATAATTGATAAATTATTTTACTTTCATATTTTATACCATAACGCTGTCTCCCTTCAACCACGTTTCTGTTCATTCCCCTGGGGGAGGGGGTTGAGCATCAATCACTGAGATCCGTTCCCCCCATTCTTCCCCCAACCTTCCCTCTATCCTCATGGTATTGCTACTCTCATTATTGGTCCTGAGGGGATTATTTGTCCTGTATTCTCTATGTTGAAGCCCTTATCTTTCCCAGGATACATGCTCTTGTTAAGCCAGATTTGTAAGATAGAACTGGGGTCATGATAGTGTGTGTGTGTGTATAAAAGAACTAGAGGAATGTTATGTGTGTTATCAGTGCTATACAGCACTATGGCTGCCATATCCTTTCCTTGTGACCCTTCTGTGAGGAGATGTCCAATTGTCTGCAGATGGGCTGTAGGTCTTATTTGGATACCCCTTGCTCGCATTGAAATGGTTGTTTGTTTAGGGTCTTTTGATGCCTGATACCCAATCCTGTCAACATCTTGAGATCACACAGGCTGGTGTGCTTCTTCCACGTGGGCTTTGTTGCTTTCCTGATAGAGGGCCACTTGTTTAACTTCAAGCCTTTAAGACCCCAGCTGTTAAATCTTGTAATATCCGGTCATCATCAGCTTCCTTCACCTCATTAACTTATGCACCCATTTTGCCTTCAGCAAGCATGTCAGAAAGGTGAACATCACAGAGTGTCATGTAATTAGAACAAAGTGTTCTTGCATAGAAGCAGGGCTTGAGCAGGGCTTGAGCAGAGGCTTGTCCAGCTTCTACCTTAATATTTAACCTACAAACATATATATACATAAATCTATATCCCTATCTTTATGTATCAACATATTTACATGCATACATGGCTGTTTATACCTCTATAAATGTCTTTTTCCTCCTCGTTATTTCCTCAATTTTCTTTTACTTTCCCCCTGCCCCACTGTCATGTTTGATCTCCCTTCAGCTCTCTGTACTTCCTCTCAGCTACATTGCATTTGCTCAAACTCCACCAGGCAGCCTATGCCCTCCTTGACAGTTTTAGGTATCTGTTGTTCCATTGTCCCTGGGGTTTGGGGATCCCCTTGGTTCTGCCCCCTCCAAGCCATCTCCTCAGAATCATTGGTCCCATTGTTTTCTCATCAGATTGTTTATCCTGCCTATCTAATATAGATATGAAAAATAAAAAGAAAAGGGTACAAAATAATAGCCTATGACTACTAGTTCCAGGTCTGTCTGCTGACCCTTATGGACATTTTCCAATTAGTCTGATGCACTGTCAAGCCCTGCTGTCACCCAGTCTGAAGTCTATTTTCAGAATTCCCCAGGGACTTTGTTGCTTTGCTGCTCTTGCTGCTATGTCCTGGTGTGTGTGTGTGGGGGGGGGGGGCAAGGAGGTGTGGGTATGCATCAGACAAGGCAGAATCACATTGTAAATCTTTACACTGTTGACTGGTCCCTCTTTCTCCCTCAGAGCAGCTGGAGGGTTTGAACCACTGACCTTGCAATTAGCAGTGGAGCATCAAGCCTCCCCAGGAAAGCACAAACCCGCTAAATCTCACCGAGGACGTTGTGCTTAAAACAACAAGATCAGAAATCGTCCCTAGAAAAATGAGCCATTCCTGCTGGGATCCCTGTCTAAAACTGAAGGCCAAGCAAATGAACAGAGGTCACCCGGCGGCAACCAGAGGCTTTGATGAAAAGCTGAGGCAGCAGAAACCCTGTGAAGGAAAGAATTGCCATAGCAAGAGTGTTGGTAGTTTGTAAAACAACAACAACAACAACAATAATAATGTAACTCTTGCATTTGAGTAACTGATATTTCTTCTTCCAGGTATGCCATCGTGGACAGCGGTGTGGTCCGCGTGGTGCCCAGCCCGTTGATACCCACGTTGTTGAGCAATTAACTGTGAGCACACATAGTCCACAAGGCGTGTATCACCTGCCTAGTCCTCATACTGTTCTTAGCCATGTACAGGAGGCGACACGGGGCCCTGGCTCGGCAGATGTCAAGGCTCTTTCCGTTATACAGATGAAGATGCTGAAGACATGGAGACAAGAATTTTTCCCAAGAACGAAGCTCGAGAAATTTTAAAAAAGGGTTTTATGTTTCTCTTTTCTGTGCTGATCTAAGAGCATGCTCTTGACACAACTTGGAAAGCAGAAACAGGACAAGTCTAGGGTCTTTGGAGCTCCGTGAAGGGAGGCTTGGAGGAATACTGACATCAACAAAATCCTACCAATCTCCCTTTTGACCTTCAGCTTCAGGTAAACTATAAGACAGCTGGCAAAGGCCGAAGAAGCAGTCACTGGTCGTAGGCGATCGGATTAAGGGCCATTCCTCAAAGCAGCACTGGCTGTTTTCTGCAGAAGAGTCCTTTCTTTTGTGAGTCCACTGCTCTACCCATGGCAAGGTTGCCAGGTTCAAGCTCGGCTCTCTAAGTGCCAGGAGCCTGCCTGTCTGCCAATCCCAATCACTCCCTGTCATTCTGAGAGTGCTGAAGGCAAATACAAAACCCAAAATGAACAAAATTTACAGGGAAACAATAGAAGCCTCAGGTCTCCTTAGTGTCATGCTGAAAATATAAAGCAAGTCAATCAAACCACTGATGTAAGCACGTGTGATGAAATATTGTATATTCTACCTTTTGCTGCGTGCCCTGAGTGCAACCCCACACCCCCACAAAAAAAAGGGCTTAATGAATCTTTGATGAGTGAATAATGATTACATAATTAAATGCGTGAATAGATCATAATCACCGGCTCATAATTTTATGGTTTGACCTCCAATCTTGGAGCAGAGAGGCCTAACTACCTCTCACAGTATTTACCAGCCTCCAACAAAACCCTGCTGATTTTTATCACCATAAAGAACTTTTAATCAACTTCCTCCTGTCGCCACCAGAGTGTCATCTGTCCTAGTCATCGCCATCTGTCATCTGCACGACTGCAACAGCAGTAGTTTCATGTCTTGGCCCTGGGAAACCCCTACCCTCAGCTGCCAGCTTGAAACTGAACTTCAGTTTTGTCCCCTGCCTGCATCCCTTTGGCAGATTTTCCCAGAAAATCCCTGTCTTCTGCTTTCCTGAAAAAAATTCTTACATGACTATCCTGGGTTGAATTGTGTCCCCTAAGATATGTATTCTCTTTCTTCTGGGTCACTTGGCAGTTCTAGATCAAGCAGTTGTTTAAATGGATCATTTGCTGGGCTTTTGTGCCTTATTTCAGGCAGCATAGCCAGATGAGGAACAAAGCACATTAACCATCCTAGTTTGATATTGGGCAACACGTTTGAGGTCCAGTGGGTCCAAGCTTTCATCAAATAAAGAGGGAAGACACCAGCATTTCTCATTACTGGGCCTCTAGAGGGGAGTTCTACATGAATACTTATGGTTGCATGAATATACACCAGGTAGAAGGGAGGTTTGTAAGTCAGCCCTTATTCCATACTCTAAACCAAGTGCTTTCATCCTTTTTCTAATATCACCGAATAGTGGCTCTATGAAATCGGAGAGTCTTCTGATGACTCCCATCTGATCATTGTCCAGATCCCCCAGGCCACTCCCTGCTTCAGCCTGGTTCTCACCCTGGGAAAATCAAATTGTAAAGCTAATGGTCTTTCCCTAACAAATGTGAGGTAGGAGCCATTCCAGAGGCCTTAGGGAAATATTAAGATTGAATCTAGCATGGTGCGAAATTCAGAGACCAGCAGAATGTTCACTTCTCCTATGTCTTTTCAGAGTATTTATCTTATTTGATTGCAACCGGATCCCACAGTATCTGTGTATCTACAAAGCCCCCTCCCAATCAACAGATATTAATAACTATGGACTATAATCTATCTGGGAAGACTGGATGAGTGCCCTACTGGGGCATTGGGCTTCTCCAACACACACAGACTCTAACTCCCTGTGTTTTCAGTCTCTGAGTCATGGGACTCGAGTTTCTGGAACTAAAGTCTCCGCCTGGATCCAAGTATGTGTGCCCTCTTCTGGGTGGTGGATGCAGAGGATACGGCGGGGACACGAAAATCTCCAATTGTGGAAGTGAGCCAAAGGCACACATAATCTTTCAATACACTTCATGTAGCTATATCACACACAGAGACAAAAGAGAAGTACATGCAAATTTAACTTTTTTTTTGATATTCTACTTGATATTTTATTTTCTTGATTACAATGAGTAAAGCAACAGTACAAACATTCCAACCTTAAAGAAAAGTGTTAAATGATCAGATTAATTTGGAAAAAAAATAAGGACTGAACTTCTTTGTTTTTTGTTTGTTTGTTTGGGGAGTAGGAGGGCCAGCCTTTGCTCCTGTGGAGCCGCTGCTGGAGTTGAACCTCCATCCCAGTGGGCCGCAGTCCTGCGCACAACCACTACGCTACCGGGGCTCAGCCTCTTTTTTTTTGTTTTATTTAAGACTGAACTTCTTGCTTCAAATACCAAGCTCTGTGTGTATCTTGGTTACTGTTGGAAAAGGAGTTGGATGTGTTTATAGCTAAGGTGCTTCTAATGCTGAGACAACTGATCCATATCTTAGATATAGTTCTTAACAGTTTACTATTAAGACACTGACTATAAATGCATATAAAAGTGATGGGATGGTCATTTCAACAGGTGAAATGGAAATTTCTTATTTATATAAAACTTCTCAACAAGACACTGATACTCTTACTTTAAGGCACATTAAAACCAAAAGACCAAATTCCCTGTCATCCCTTGGGTAGAATTGCCCTGCGAGACTATAACTCTTCACAGGAGTAGGAAGCTCCATCTTTCTCCTGAGGAGTGGCTGGTGGTTTCGAACTGCTGACCTTGAGGAAAGCCCAAGGAGAACTCATTATACCACCAAGGTTACTGCTCGCCCATAAAAGGGGGGTGGGTGGGTATGAGGCAATAATCACTGTCTATATATTTTAAAATAGAGGGATCCTAATGAGTATTTAGCAAAATGGTTTTTCCAAGAATAGAAAGTTTGCCTAGAAGTATTTGAGATGCTAAGGAAGAATCATCGGATAACTGAAACATGGGTTCACTGGATCTAGCAAATCTTCTGACTCTAGAAGTTGCTAAAAAAAGACCAAATCTTCAAACATATTCCATATCTTCTCGCTAAGCACACACAAATTAATTTTAATGCAACATGAACAAGAATATTTTTGACCTGTGTCTATGTTAAAATGATTGCCATTTTAAAAGTTTTAATCAAAATAGTATCATAATTTTGATCTTAGCTTGGTATTTATTATTTAAGCAATCCATGGCAGTCATGTGCTTATGTTAATTTCATGATTGAGGGGTGGAGTCTAGCCTATTAATCTGGAGAAAGCCATTGAGTAGCCAACGAGGCCTCTATGTGGGCATGGCTTTCTCCTGATGTCTGGGAAATCTCGTGATGTTTCTCTTGTGAAGATGAGAAGCTATCTCCCCAGTTGTTGGGAGTTAGTCTCAGAGATGGTGAATCACGGACAAGACAAGATGGCAGTGTCTGAGAAGCTGGAGGAGCTGGTGGAGAGACCACATGGCTTTGCGCTGATGGAGCCAGACCTCTGAAGCTGGGGCAGCCATATGGAGACCCCTGCCAGCAATGAGTTGCTTCTGCCACCACTGAATGCTGTTGATGGACTCTGAGCCCTGGAAGCAAGGAGCCATGTGGAGACCCCTGCCAGCACCGGGATTGTGCACCCACTGATCTGTGACTTTGTGAGTCGGAAGAAGACTTTAAAGACTGATTTCGGGCATATGGGTTAATATCAGACTTATGATTTTGAACTGGACTGGGCTGGGATGTTTTATCAATGTCCGATTTCTCTTGTATATAAACCATTCCCTTATATCCGTATGTGTGTTTATGAAATTTGTTCCTCTAGTCTACCCGGACTAACACACAATCCTTAGAGAAAGTTGGAATAACTTCGTCTCTCAATACCTTCCATCAGTATCCTTACAGATGCTCCAATCATCAAGACTTTCTAATTATGCATTCTTTTAAAAAATATGTGTCCAATAACAACAAAGTTCTGCTGAAATGTCCGGTGCTGAATCATCCTATAAAAGTAGGCTTTCACTGCTGACCAAAAGGCAAATGTCTTTGAACATATCCCTACAGCTCTGTTTAAATTCACAAATAAATTGTACCCAAAGTTTCCAGTTATTTCAGTAATTCATCTAAAGCATGACTTTAGTCATTACTGGAATGAACCCATGTATTTATCACAAAAGATAAAGTCCATGTTATGAAAGCAGCAAAAAAAGAAAAAAAGAAAAAAAAAAGGAAGCAGCAAAACTACTGTAAAGGATAGGCTAACAAATACCCCTCATGTTGACACATTCCTGATGAATAAGACTCCAGAAAAAAAATTCTGGAATGGAGGTAACAGAGGAGTGGAGCTAGTGAATCCCGGATAGAATGCCATGAGACACTGGATTTTCCATGTCTGGGATACTGTAGATTTCTCTTGTTCTTGGCAGGCAAGAGAAAAATCTGCCAATTATTGGTCTTGAAACTTAGTAGCACGAGAGAGTCTGCACACTAGCGGTCTGGATCCCTGGGGGCCAGGGCTGTCACTGCTGTCCGGTGCCTCCCAGCCAGCTCTGCCTCCACCACGCAAAAGTGACCGACCCTCTGTTCAGCAGAAGGAAAACCTCCCCAGTTCTACAATGGGTGTGCAGATGCTGACAAAGCAAAGGGAAGGGCTGAACAGAATGTGCCCATCAGATTCCTAACGGGGCTTGGCTTGATCCAGACATTTTTTCCCTGAAGGGAAAAAAAAATGTCACTTTTATTTGCAGTGTGCAAAAGCGAAGAACCCAGTTGGAGACTTATTTTTTCTTATAGTTTTCTTTCTGAGAAGACCAAAAAACGAACAAAAACACCTTGTGGGAATGTGAAGATCATGATACTTCAGTGCCACTTATGCATTCATAAATATGACCAAGCTATATTGCTACGAGGTGTCAAACGTGTCTGTGCTAGGAAAGAAAAAAGATACACTGTAAGCTCTCTGAGCAAACATTTGGTCTAGTGGAGCAAACAGAAACATAAATACAAAAGTATGCTCCAGGAAAGCATGATTAAACCAAAGCATGGGTACAGGTTTAAATCCAGAATTGTTAAGATCTGGCAAATCTTAGACTAGGAAATTTTCTAATTTATAGTAACCTATGCCCTTTCAAGGGGGGAAAATCACCCAACATTCACTTCTTCTTTTTGGTCTGATAAAAGGCAGAGAAAAACGCACTAACATGACATATGCAAACTCTGCAGCAGTTCACTGATGGATAAAGAGTGGCATCCATACTGCACATTAAGTCAATCATTGCCCAGGGCCATTAAGTTGGATGTCTTTCTACATCTTGTAATTATTGCAGATCATGATGAAATCATACTACTTCATATGCTTCCTAGATGGCTTCTAAAATGATGATATAGACTCAGTAAATTATGCTACTTGAATAAAGAATAAATAAAAAGAGAAGGAATAATACATTATTTGCCGGGTAAGGGAAGCTTACACTGAGTGTACATAAATAAGGAATAAATAGGTAGATATTGGCAGAGGGAAGGGGAAGCACAGCCAGCCAGAAATATTTCTGATGTTTTGTTTTATTTTAACATCTTGTTTTGCTCTTTTTTTTTTGCTTATTATTGTCTCTGCATGTCTAGCTAGAGAAGATGGTGGGATAAATAATCTGGAGGTGAAAACAATGGGACTGATAGTTTGGGTGGGGGGGTGGGAGAAATGAGAGAAGGGAAGGTGAGAGAAAGAAGAGAGTGTTAACAAACCCAGAGACAAGGGAACAACAATGGATAGGAGGGTGTAGGAGGCCTGATAGGGCTTGATCAAGGGTCTTGTAAGCAAGAGGATTTACCGAAACCTGAATGAAGGCCGAGCATGTGGAACAAGAGGAAAGTAAATAGAGGAAATAGAGGAAAGAACTAGGAGGCAAAGCACGTTTATAAAGACTTAAATACAGCCATGTATATATGTAAGTATATGTATATATAATGATAGGGAAATAGATCTATGTACATGTATTTATAGGTTTAGCATTACGGTAGCAGATGCATATTGGGCCTCTGCCTAAGTCCTGCCTCAATGCAAGAACAATTTGTTCTAATAACCTGGCATTCTGTGATGCTCACCCTCTCAACAGGATAGCTGAAGACAAAGCAGGTGCATAAGCAAATAAGCAAATGTGGTAAAGAAAGCTGATGGTGCCCAGCTATCAAAAGCTATAGTGTCTGGGGTCTTAAAGGCTTGAAGATATATGAACAGCCTTTTAGCTGAGAAGCAACAAAGTCCACATGGAGGAAGCACATCAGCCTGTATGACCAGGAGCTGTCAATGGGATCAGTTATCAGGCATCAAACATCCAGAACATAAAGCATATTGATGTGAATGAGAAGGTGAGGGTGGAGTGAAGACTCAAAGCCCATCTGTAGACAATTGGACATTCCCTTACAGAAAGGTCACACGGAAGAAGAGAGTCAGTCAGGGTGCCATCTCGAACTGTTGAAACACACAACTTTCCTCTTGTTCCTTCATGCTTACTCACCCTCCCCCCCCCCCCCCATCATGAACCAAACTCTACATCACAAATCAGCTAGGTCGGAGCATGTACACTGGTACAGATAAGAATTTGCAACACAGGGAACCCAGGACCTATAAGCCCCTCAGACCCCACATTGAGAGTAGCGAAACCAAGAGGGTAAGGACAAGGGGAGGGGAGGAAGGAGAAAATGATCACAATGGTCCACAAATAACCTCTCCCAGGGGAACAGACAACTTAAAAATGGGTGAAGGGAGACATTGGTCAGTATAAGACATGAAATAATAACTTATACATGCTCAAGGGTTCATGAGGGAGAGAGGGTGGGGGAGGGAGGGGGGAAATGAAGACCTGATACCAAGGCCTCACGAAGAAAGAAAAGTTTTGAAAATGATGATGGCAACACACCTACAAATGTGCTCGACACAATGGATGCGTGTATGGATTATGATAAGAGTTTTATGAGCCCCCAATAAAATGATTTTAAAAAAAGAAAGAAATGGGAGTGTGGGGAGAGAAGGAAAGAAAAGAAAACTAGAACCGAAGGTTAAGAAGGAGGCTTCTCAATCTCTTGGTTAGTCACCCAATCTTTTTTTGCCTTTCCTGTTCACAACTAACTACTTAGTAAATATCATCCTACAGGGACACCACGCTCAGTAAAGTCGAAGGACAGCAAAAAGAGGAAAGCCAGTGAGTGCAAATATGGGCTGAGACAGAGGAAAAGGTGTGCGGATGGCACAGGACCTGTGGTGTGTTGCCCTGGGGTACGCGGAGAGGCTTAAAGAGTCAGAGACAACTACAAGCACCTAGCCACAAAAGCATGGGGAGAAATGATGAGCTAGCACAGGTTAACCTAACTATTTCTGCCATAATCCACTATACAATGTTATTTGTCTGATTGCAAGGCTGTTCACATTCCTGGGCTAAGACCAGTGTCGGGATTCACAAGAGGCTTTATCCAAATGGATTTGGGTCTTACACTGTCTTCTGGAGCTTTCTGCACACCAGGTAGTCACAATTTAAACTCTTGTATGATTCCCTTCTTTGTATTTGTATTTTATTTTTTACAATCTTTGGATCACATGGGAAGATGTGCTTGTTCTTATAAGCTTACCTGACACCTCACTTATAGAGTTTCTTGTTTGAAGAAAAGCCTTTAAGGAAATTGAGGAAAGAAATAGGATTTAAAGGGCATTTATAGTGATCTAAGTACAGGCATGTGCATATGCAAATATATTTTTATATGATGATGGGGAAATAGACCTATGTGCATATATTTATAAGTTTAGTATTAAGGTAGCAGATGGACATTGGACCTCTACTCAAGTATTTCCTCAACACAAGAACACTTTGTTCTACTAAACTGACATTCCATAATGCTCAGCTTCCTGACATGATCCCTGAAGACAAAGTGGGTACATATGCAAATGTGGTGAACAAAACTGACGGTGTCCAGCTATCAAATGTCTTGGTGTCTGGGGTGCTGATGGCTTGAAGAGAGTCAAGTGGCCATATAACTGAAAAGGAATAAAGCCCACATGGAAGGACACCAGCCTGTGTGATCAGTAGGTGCGGATGGGATCAGGTATCTGACATAAAAGAACAAAAAAATCCTATGAGAATTGTGAATGAGAAGGGGAGTGTAGAGTGAAAACCCAAAGCTCATCTGTAGGCAACTGGACATCTTGCAGAAGGATCGGGGAGAGAAAACAAGTCAGTCAGGGTGCAGAATAGCACCAATGAAACATACAACTTTCCTCTAGCTCTTTAATGCTCCCCCCCCCCCCACTATCGTAATCCCTAAAATCTGGCTAGACTAGAGGATGGACACTAATACAGATAAGAGCTGGAAACAGGGAATCCAGGGCAGATAACTCCTCAGGAACAATAATGTGAATAGCGATCCCAGGAGGGTAGAGGGAAGGCAGGCTAGAAAGGGCGAAAGAATCACAAGGATCTCCATATAACTACCCCCTGGGGAGCGACCAACAGAAAAGTGGTGGAGACATCAGACAGTGTAAGACATGACAAAATAAAATTAATTTATAAATTATCAAGGGTTCATGAGGGAGGGAGAGTGGAGGAGGAAGGGGGTAAAATGAGGAGCTGATTCCAAGGGCTCAAGTAGAAAGAAAATGTTTTGAAAATGATGATGGCAACAAATATACAAATGTGATTTACACATGGGTGGATGAATGCATTCTGATAAGTATTGTATGGGCCATCTTACATTAATGGGGGTTTGGAACATTAGGTGTCAATCAAAGAAAGATGAATTCCCTGGGAAGGGTTATACCAACAGACAAGCCACTGTCAACAAGCTGATTCGAACTGTCTTGACCCTGTAGTACAGAGTACAATTGCCTGTTGGTGTGTCCATGGCTGAGAGATGCATTTCTCTGGAGGAGAGGCGAGGGACTTCATGGTCCCACCTGTCAAGCAGCGGGAAAAATAAAGCAGTACAGCTTCTTAAAGTACAACAAATATCCGCGAGGTACACAAAAAATATCAATCTAAAGCTTAGAAGGATAAGTGCTTTGACTATAAATATGTCAGCTGAAACACTGATATATAAATATGTCAGTGAAAGTGGTTAAGGCAATTAATGGTTCTTAGAAAAACCACCTCTGATTTAACCACAGGATGTGGTCAAGACCTAATCAGACCACATCTATTTTGCCACCAGGCAACTAGCTGCAGCCAAGTCTGTGATTAGAAATGTTTTTAGCTGGAGCCCCATGGTACTGTTTTGTGAAAGAGAACCCACATGGTGTAAGGCTGACCATTAAATGTGTGGTCACTTCTTCCACATTTATCCAGTAAAACAAATCAAATTGAGTTGATTCAAAAGACTATGCAACACCTTTAGTTTTGGGTGACCAAATGCTGAAAATGTCATTCAAGTAGAACTTTCTTGCAGGCATGCCAGGAGAACACCGTTGATCAGGATTTTTGCCATCAGATAAGAGGTGCACCTTAATTTGAGGTTCAAATGACTACTGGAAGTATTGAAATATGTTCAGAAAAAATAGCAAAATATGTGAATGAGCGCCAATGGATGCACTTCTGGGCAATTTTGTTGCTATTCTGAAATACCAAACAGAATTTGCATTGGCTAACTAAGTTCCAAGAAGTTCTATGAAGCTATTATGTATTCCTTTAAATCGTATTGATTACTGAGTAAACATAAAAATATTTAGTGTATATATTTTAATTTCAATACATGGTATCTATTTGGGTTATCATGATAATGATTGGAAATCATGGGCTTTTGCTGTGTCAACCATTATGTTTAGTTTTGTTTGTGGAGGCAATGTAGCTGGAAGAGGGGTGAATTGCAAAATAATGATGAAATTATGAACCAGAACAACACGCATGCGTATGAAGAAAAGATGAAATAGTTTGCACCTTGTTCTAAATAAAAATGCCAAGAAGAGCTTTGGCCTGAGATGCAATTTATTCCATTTGCAACAAGAGGCAATACTTAAAAAAAAAAAAAAAGGCACTGCTAAGCAGAAGGAATGGTATGCCAGAGGTCACACAAGTAGGCTAGACATTTATAGTAACCAAAATTACTGAAAGCTGACACTTTCAAACTTACATCATCTTTCAAATTTTCTCTCTTCAGACATTCTATTTCCATCAAGGAATATAAAATAAAAATGTCTGCCATTTCTGAGAAATCCATAATTAAGGAATGTCACAGAGGGCTCTCCAAGTTGAGCAATGACAAGCATGATCTTTAGTGCATCAAAATAAATTTTCCTAGGTCCTATATGTCTCCATCTCACTCTTGTCTAGAGAACACTAAGTTACTGAATATACACAGTTCTTCTTCATGTGACTCCATTGTGTTTCTGTTGTAAGGCTCATCAGAGGTGAGTGATACGATGTCCTGAATGGTTCAGAGAAACTGACCAGCCTGAGACTTGGCCTTTTAAAGTTAACCTAGTCCTGTTTCTTGGATCTTTAGCCTGACTGCAAAAGATATGTACATCCCACAGTTAAAGAATTGTTGGAAACATCAGACTGGTCATCTTCCAATGCTGACTGTATGTCCTACGATGGAGAATCATAGAAATAATAGGAGAAATTTAAAGTAGGATTAATTAATCGTTTGCTTCTGGTACATTGTCCTTTTAACCAGGAAACTACTCTTCCACAGAATACTATTACCTTGAACATATTCAAAGCACACTTAGTTTCATACTTTTAGGCATAGATTCTTTCCACAGGCTACATTTATATTTACTATTTATTTTATACCTGCAGAATGGCATTACATTTGACCCCAAGAAAAAGAACCACTGAAATGTAAGTACGTGCACACCCCAAAATGGATATAAATCAGGGTAAGCAATATCATAAGGCAGTAATAGTTATTTATTTTTAAAGATTGGGTCAAAAACAGGGAATGATTTTAATGTTTGAAAGAGAGCGTTGATTGAAAAATCCACAATGCAATTATCACCTCAGGCCGCTGAAGTGATTCTGACTCAGCCACGCTTCAGGGCCAGGTGAATCTGCCCCTGCATGTTTCCAAGATGGCAGTAACTCCTCATAGGAGTAGAAACTCCCATTTTTCCCCTTCGAAGCTGTACTGTGTGCCAATTTTGCACTTGTTTTGGGAAGGAATTTGGCTCTCAAAGAGCAATTTGCCTTTCAGGGTTGGACTGCTTTTGACAACAATTGGTTCTGCATCTTTCCATCTCATTTTGAAAGCGTCTAAGTCTCAAAGGGGCCACATACCCCCAGATGGACATCCATAGAGACATCCAACCCTCGATTTCCTGACACCTGGCTGCTGCTGCTCACATTGCCAAAGCTTATAGACACTTCGAGGTCAGATTGCTTCCCAGTTGCCTTGGAGGAAAAGCCAGTGAGAAAGATGAATATCTTTTTTTTTTTTTAAGATGAATATCTTTTGGAACAAATATTTATAGGAATTATACAAAGAACACATGTTTGTACTTTAGGAACAAATATCTCCTTGTTCACGACACCAAGATTTTGAATACAAATATTAAAAATACCAATTTTAAATAGGCTTACAGTAATGGGGAGGGGGAGCTAAGTAGAAGTCTTCCATCTACACTAAAAATACTTTCTTTTATTAAAACTGGTCTTTTCCTTCACATAAAGAGTTGAAAATTGCTAATAGCTGAGAAAGTTGGAAAGCTCAATCTGTAAACTTCCACCTTAGTTTTTTGTCTGTTTTTTAAAATCATTTTATTGGGGGCTCACACACAACTCTTTTTTTTCACACACAACTCATCACAATCCACACATATATCAATCATATGCCAGGCACATTTGTTGTCATCATCATTCTCAAAACTTTGCTTTCTACTTAAGTCCTTGATATTAGGCTCCTCATATTTTTCTTCCCTCCCCTTCCCTCATGAACCCTTGATAATTTATAAATTACTATTATTTTGTCATATCCTACACTGTCCGATGTCTCCCTTCACCTACTTCCCTGTTGTCTGTACTCCAGGGAGGAGGTTATATGTAGATCCTTGTAATTGGCTCCCTCCTCCTTCTGCCCCACCTTCCCTCTCCATCTCCCGGAATCACCACTCTCACCACTGGTCCTGAAGAAATCATCTGTCCTGGATTCCCCATGCTTCCGGTTCCTATCTGTCCCAGTGTACATCCTCTAGCCTAGCTGGATGTGTAAGTTAGAACTGGGATCATGACAGTGTGTGTGGTGTGTGTGTGTGTGTGTAGAGGCATTTAAGAACTAGAAGAAAGTTGGATGTTTCATCATTGCTACACTGCACCCTGACTGGCTCATCTCTTTCCCATGACCCTTCTGTAAGGGGATGTCGCATTACATACAGAGGGACTTTGGGTTCGCAATCTGTCTTCCCCATCATTTATAATGATATAATTTTGTAGTTCTTTGATGTCTGATACCTGATCCATTCAGAACCTCGTGGTCACACAGGCGGGTGTGCTACTTTCATGTGGGCTTTGTTGCTCTTGAGCTAGATGGCTGCTTGTTTACCTTCAAGCCTCTAAGACCCTAGATGTCAAAACTTTTGATAGCCAGGCACCAACAGCTTTCTTCACCACACGTTCTTATGCACACATTTGTCTTCAGTGATCGTATCAAGAAGGTGGACACACAATATGATTTTTAGTCCTTTGATGCCTGATAACTGATCCCTTGGACATCTTGTGGTCACACAGCCCTGAGAACTACATGATTGAAACAAATTAAGTTTCTAATTTTTCCCCTAATAATAGTCACATAGTAGTAATGACAAGAGAGAAAATAAATTCAGTTTAATATTTTAACCATTATATATTTTAAATGTTTTATATATTACTGTATTCTTTTAAAACAAATGTTCTATCTATATCTCTTTTGTGCCTTTCTGTCTATACACAATGAAAGATGTGTGAGGACTCAGCAAGTCTGCCTGGTGTTTGGGGTCTGTGATAGGGCGCAGTCACACTGCTTTTCTATCATTACCTGTTAGGAGAAAACATTTGATTTCTTTCTTCCCTGACAGAGTTCTACCTTCTACACTGTCCAGCTTTCACAGGTTTCATTGTATTTGGAGACCTTTTCTAGGTGTAAATCCTAGCCTCATACATGTTAAGAACACAATACATACTTTGGTAGAGAAACGTGAAAGCAATTTGGAGACAATAAATATAATTAATTTACAAAATGGAACATCAAAAAAGTCGAGATTTCACACCAATGTGGCTTAGGTGAAGAGGCTGATGTTGCCCCTGATTTGTATATGATTGCTTTCCGTCAATGGACCCCTGGCGGCGTAAGAGCTGTGCATGAGTTTAGCAAGCAGCTGGAATCCGCTAAGGAAGAGATGAGACTGTTTGTTCCCCTAAGGAGTTACAGTCTCAGAAACATTGGGGAGCAGTTCTACTCTCCCACTGGGAGAGTCTAAGAGATGGAATTGACCCACCAGCAGTGGCCTCTTTCCCTTAAAGACAGGTGAACATCAGGGAATAGTCCTTATATCTAAAATAAATGCCACAGTCATAATATGTTATTGAAAAAGAATTTTTGACTAAGGGAACTATTCAGAGATGGTGCATTTGTGAACCAACAAAGAAATGTCTAAGTATAGTACATTTACATCAGAATTGTTTCAATACAAGTGTTGTTGGCAGGGAAAGGGAAAAATGCCTAGGAAATATACTTGCAGTTGATGTGGTCATGTGCTTATGTCAATTTCATGATTGAGATGTAGGGGTGGAGTCTAGCCTATAAGTCTGGAGTTAGTCATTGAGTAGCCAATGAGGCCTCCGTGTGGGCATGGCTTTCTCCTGAGGCTTCTGGGAAATCTCACGATATTTCCCTCGTGGAGATGAGAAGCTATATTCTTCAGTTGTTGGGAGTTAGTCTGAGAGACAATGAATTACAGACAAGACAAGAGGGCAGCATCCGAGGAGCTGGATGAGCCGGAGAAGACACACAGCCTTACCCAGCTGGAACCAGACCTCTGAAGCTGAAGAAGCCATATGGAGACCCTTGCCAGTGCTGAGCTGCTTTTACCACCACTGGATGCTGTTGATGAACACAGAGGCCTGGAAGCAAGGAGCCCTGGGGAGACCCCTCCGGGCGCTGGGACTCTGTACCCACTGGCCTGTGACTTCATGAGTCGGAAAGAGACTTTATAGAGTGGTATCCTCGATATGCGCTACCATCGGACTTAGGACTTTGAACTAGAGTGGGCTGGGCTGCTTTCTCCCATTCCTCTTGTATATAAACCTTTTTCTTATATCAATATGCATGTCTATGAATTTGCTCCTCTAGTTTACCCAGACTAACACAGTTGATAAGGACAGATTGACCCCTCAGCTATTTTTATATTAAATGCCTAAATGCAACCCTTTAGAAAATTCAAAAAATAAGGAAAAAATATTTTATCTCAAAAGGAAAAGACAAAGGATGTTGAAGTTACCTCCTGGTGACAATTTCAATTTTGTAGACGAAAATGAAAATTTCAGGTACATTTTTTTAACCTCAGAAAAATATGCAGTTTCAGGGAACCAAAAATTTTTTTAGCTGATTTCTTTTGAGCAATGAAGAGTTTCTTCAGAAAGTATGAGTATCCTTCCGATTTTTCTGAGCATTTTGATAGTGACACAAATTCTATCCTATTAAGAATAAAACCCCAAACATGACATCTGAGGGACTGAATAACTTCCTCTATTAAATTAAGCTCCATGTAACTTATTGTGGAATATTATAACTAAGCCCAAGAGATTGGTTAAGAATTTGCCTGTGCAGAGGCAAGGAAATACAGCAGAACTCAAGTTCAACTTGAACAAGATTCCAAGTTGCAATGAATATTAATTCCAGATGTAAACTTCAGGCAACTGAAAAACTCCATGTAATAACAGGTTTGGTAGATTCTCCTTGATTTTCTGATTTGCATATTTGAATTGATGTATATCCAGATTTAATTTCTTCCTTCCCTTCTCCCTCAGAGGATAGAATGCACCTCCTTTGACAGCTCCTGGATTCAACCACTCTCCACCCCCATTGCTGGTCTCACAATTCAGTGATTCATCATTTCTTAAATACTGTGTCTTCAACATGACCAAGAAAGTCTCCTTCATTCACTCAATCTTTCAACTTGTCTCTCCTCCCTTCATTGAGCATTCAAAAAAGGAAAAATTTGCTTTCACAATATTGCTCCATATTGCTTTCACAATTACCCTGCTCCAATGCTATAGGACTAAGTCACTTTCTTGAGGAAAAAACATAATTGATTTCATGAATAAACCACACTAAACTCAAGGCAATCAAGGTGATTATAGTTTGCAGCAACCCCATAAGACAGAGTAGAACGGCACCTGTTGGTTTCCTGGAATGTAAAGTTTTTCATTTTTTTTAACCAGAATAGAGAGCTTCATCTTCCACCTGGTTCTATGAATAAATTTATCAATAAATTAGCTTGTTTAAGAGAGTAGGTGGGACTGTCAAGATATTTCATTCTAGTCTAGAACCAGTAGGACAGTTTTTTCTACTAAATGACAGAGCTGGTGCAGAACTCCAAATCCTTGATTCTTTAAAGCTTCTTTCCGAGTTTGAATCTTGATTTATTAGTTAAGATACTTCTCTTCCATTTCAACATTATGCACCCCTTGACAGTCCAATTGCAGGCCTGGTATTCATATTACTATTTGAAGCAAAATAATAGGTTTCCTAACTTATTTGACCCACCACCCCCTTCTCAGTAAAGAGAAAAAAATTACTCAGGGTCCCTGCATTTAAGCATTTTTGCGCGTTAGCCCTTAGCTCAGGACAAAGGGTAGGCACTTGCTTTTGCAGCTCCCCATGGGCCATCCCAGAACTCCCTCCTCCTTTCAGCGCCATGCAATCCATAAAAGGCAATTGCCATTGTTAGGAAAGTGTTTCACGAGATAAATGTGCTCCACTGGGCAAATCTCATTGAGAAGAATATTTCTGTCTGTTTCCATCCCTGGGAAATGCTTGACCTGCTTGCCAAGGCTCGAATTCTGTAAAATGATAACCATGCATTCAAAAATGACTAAGACTATTTCAATGGAAACATTACCCCTGTTGACACGAAAAGTTCCTGTCATTCACCACTACTAAATTTGAGAGCAGGAGAAATGCATTTGAAAGCTCCGCTCTGCATAAAGATGACTTCCGTGCCCAACCGCATTCGGTGTGCTGCACAACAGGTGGGGGAGCAAAGCAAATCACGCATCTGTGCGCTCACGCCTTCATGCTTTCAACGCCAATTAGGCTTTTTACAATCACATTTATAGCTCTGCAAAACTCAGGTACTAAACGGAATCCCCTCTGGGCAATGCAGGCAGTTAAGCTACACATGTGGGAAAGCACCGCAGTTTCGTTGTCTTAAGGAACTTCAAAAGATGGGCAATGGATTATTTTAAGATTATCATATACTCCTTTGGAGAGAAAAATAGTAACAATAATGCGATGTGCCTATATGATAGTTACAGAGTCTTCATGCAACAAAATGTAAAAAACAATTAGGAAACCCCTCATTTATTGGTGCCATTCACAACGGGGATGTTTTGTTAAATCGTTTTTCCTACCAATGCAAGATTATTCTTTATGTAAAAAAATCATTTTATTGAGGGCACATACAACTGTTATCACCATCCACCCATCCATCCATTGTGTCAAGCACATCTGGGCATTTGCTGCCATCCTCATTCTCAAAACATTTGCGTCCTACTTGAGTCTTTGGTAGCAGCTCCTCATTTTCCTCCACTCCCTCACGAACACTTGGTAATTTATAAGTTATCATTATTTTTTTCATCTTCACCCACTTTTCTGTTGTCCATCCCCCTGGGAGGAGGTTAATGGTAGGTCATTGTGACTGGTTCCCCCTTTCTCCCCACTTTTCCCTTGCCTTCCTGGTATTGCCACTCTCCATATTGGCCCTGGTTCATTTGTCCTGGATTCCCTAAGACTACTCTTTTAAATACAGAAACTTAACCGTTTGAGCGGCAATTCCTCTGAATCTTTAAACATGCGAAAAATGCAATTTTCTTGAGAATTCAGGATCATGACGGCTCTATAGAATGCTGTGCTCTTACAGATTTTAGTGGTTACAGGTTCAACTACAGAGTTGAACAGAAACATTTGCTCCCATACAAGCTCCTCAGTTTTTCTAGTTCGTGTTTGTTTTCCTTCTCAGTTTAAATTTTCCCACTTTGCCTTTCAGATCAGGCAGGTCAGCCTTTTCAGCTCTTCCTCCTACTACTCTGAGGTTTCGACGTCTCTCCCCAGATTCCCAGGTTGTATGAACTGAAGAGAAAACACGGACTGTGTGTAAGGTGTAAGCACTCCTTTGCTAACTAAAAGGCCCCGTTTGACCACTGCCAGCCTCGTGCCCAGGCAAAGACCCAGTGGGCTGCTCTCTCCCTAGGAGGCCAGAGAGGGCAGATCTAAGCTGTGACATGGGCTTATGATGAGTGCGAATAGATTCAACTGCACAGAACTGCACAGCAATTGTTGGAAAAAAATTGGATACACTGAATATGATTAATAAACCAAAAAGCTCTCTACCATTGAGTCAGAACTGACTCATTGCTCCCCCAGTGGTTTCTGGGAGCTGTCACAGTCGACACAATAGAGAGCCCAGTCATTCTCTGGTGGAGCTGCTGCTGGTTCCCCACTGTCCCCCGTGAAGGGCACAGCCCATCGTAGAACACAATTCACAGACGAGTGAGGCACAGAAGAGGAATTCGAAGGAAGAGTGAAAATATTAGTGCCCCCATTTTCCATGGGAAGCAGGAAGTTGGGTGACACCCACTTGATGAAATAAAATGCATATGTTTCAGTAAAGACATTTTTGGACAAACACTTTAGTTATCCGACCATCTTATGGCATTATGATGTTTCCTGACTTCCTAATGAGGAGGAACTTAAAGTACAGGCAGTATTATTGCTTTTAATTTGGGAGAGAAGGCTCGAGGGGCCTCTGACAAATACCTTTTCGTTATAGCAAAACTATCTCTAGGCTTCTATGGTTAAGGATTTTAGTATTCTCATTATGAAATTTCAAAAACACAGAAAAGGACAAAGACCACTTTAAAGCACCTGGAAATTTAGGATTGCTAATATAGAGGCATGCTTGCTTTCAATTTCCTCCCGTTTTTTTCCTGCTTGCCCCCATGAATCATCCCTTGGCTGTTCCTACACAGCTTAGAGATGCCCTCCATGTAATTGCTGCTGCTGTCCGGTATATCAAGGCAGTATTGACTCACAGAGACCCTGTGCAAACACAAAACACTGTCTGGTCCTGAGTAAAGCATTAGGGCAATGGAAAAAGCACAAAAATAAAGAGGAAATAATTCAAATCCACAAGACGAAATTAACGTTCACCAAGTTGAAAAAGGCATTAAATCTGACATTGATCCAGATGGATGCTCATATACAGCAAGATATGCAGATTTCAAAAATGCCATAAAATTGGCAGATCTAGGTATCAATCTTAATTTACAGAATATCAGCTAAATTAGAAATTAGTAGAAATATATTTTTCAATCCTTAATGTTAATTAAAATCAAATACATTTGAAATACAGGCAGTGTTTCTTAAAAGACTATGCCAACTTTTTTTAAAGAGAATTTTGCCAACAGGGTAAATAGCTAGAATGACTTGGTAACTACATAATTTATTTTAGATGATGGCAACCAACTTCCTGTTTTCAATGAAAAGTGAGAACATCAGTTTTTTTCATTTTTCTTCTAATTCGAAATCCTCATCTCACCATTTTTGTGAATTAGGTTACAACTTTTATATTGTGCAGATTTGTAACTCATATTCCGTTCATCAGTTGTCAATGTGGGGTTTTTAAAATATTCATGTCATATGAAGATTCAACGTTCACTTCTGATCGGCATTCACGGGTTTTCTATTTTGAGACATCTCTTATTTGGCTACATCTGGAGGAGGAGTATTTCCCCACTACTATGAGCTCAGTCAGTGGCCCCAGGGTGAATATCCGGGGGACAGGCACAGTGTTTTCCAGGGATAGAATTACTTTTAAACTGTTCTCCTGCCTCCCCTCGGAAGTGGTTTTGGTCTTTTCCTGGGCACAGGGTTGAACTGCTGTTTTTCTCCACAGCCCCTGGGGCCTCGCTGGACAAACCCAGCAGTACTACCGACAGAGCTGCAACACCTCCTTCCTGAACGGTGTGGGCTCTTGCAGAAGACAGGCAACCTTCCAGGTGCCACGGAGAACTGAAGTAGAAACAGGCTTGGTGAAGCCCACTATGGTCTTCCTTGCTACATGACGGCCCATTTCTGCGTGCTAAATCAATCTGGGGAACGTCCGCTGAGGTTGTTCCGGCAGTCCAAAGTCATCATGGAAAGATACTATTGTTCACCAAAGCCATAAAACCATCCTGCCTCCTAACTTGGTGTGGAGAAAGGAACTTACCCTGTGACCACTCAGATGTGCCACATATGTAACAAGACTCTTAACCTCTTGTGCCAGCTCCTTCCTTGGGTCTTATGGCCCTCTCCATATCTGGGGGGAAGTTTCAAGTTATTAGTCTATGCCAAGGCATATTTACAGTTTAGCCTGGGTCTTGGTTGCAAATCCTGTCGGAATTAGCTCAGATCAGGTATCCACACTTGGGGTCTAATAAGCTGTAGTTGAGGAGGGGCGATCTGGGGTGCTGGTGGAATTTGGTCTGGTTAAATAAAATAAAGGTAGGCAGAACATTTGCATATAACCCATAAAACAAATAAAACCTTTCAGCTCTTCAACAATGTTCCTGTTCTAAAATAAACGTCTCTTTAACCCATATTTATTGTAGCATAATTTTCATACAGAAAAATCCATCCTTTTTAGTTTAGTTTAGACAAACATATGTAGCCATCACAATAAAGCAAGATAGATAACCTTTCCATCCTTCCTTGGTGTATGTCGTAACAAAGTGCATACATATATATATACACACACACACACACATATATATTATAATAGTGTCTGCTCTACTACTAAGGTGTAAGATGTAAACACGTTATTTACATTTTAAATAACCAGTCTTTACATTTAAAGAAGCAACTGAACAAGCTTCACTTACCAGTAGCTTTCATTCATAAATAAAAAAACTTGCCTTTATGACAGTGCGGCTTATGTGATAGAACTAGATGAAAAACAGAAAATAGAGGCTCTTTCTATTCATAGTCTACTTTGGTTTTATTTAAATAAGTACTAGAGGGACCACCTTAGACTAGAACTTCATAAAACACAAAATATAAGAGGTCCTAGTCTCCCGGGATGAACAAGGAGTGCCTTTCAGGTGAAGAGTCTCAGTACAGTATATACAGTAGACACATATTGTTATAAACTTAGACAGTGTCTGAATTTAGAACCCAGCCTGCTGATAAATATACACTATCCCATGGCACTTGGCCCGTGGAGGACTGGAAATGCTTGAGAGATAATCAAAGGTCACAGCTTTATTTAACACCATCTCACACCAAGTCGAAAGCCTGACATTCCCTGTTGGGGAGAGACAGTCTGTCCTCCCGTGACTGCTCCACCCTTCAGCAGTGTCAAATCCTGCCTTTAAAGGGTGGAGCTCACCAAGTGGCCTAAAACAGGTCTCATCTTTCATCAAGACCTTCTAATTTTAAATTGCTGCCATGCTAAATTTTATCTTGAGTGTTTCCCTGAGTCTCCACCCAGTTTACTGAGATGTACCTCTGGATTTAAGACAAGAATTTTCCAGGTCTATGAATTGTGATCAGTATATTTAATTTGCAGCCTTCAGGGGATAAAAACCAATGGTCATCAGTTAAGATTTAAATAAAAGCCTCATGCATCCAGGTTTGTTACTTTTTCTTGTTAATCTGCATAAGAGCTAATCTCTGCTGGCATTGGTCTCTGCAGTGATAGAATCCACTAAAATGAAATTAAAGACAAAGGTAATGATTTCGTGGGCTAACAGGTTGGAGGTACTATTTAAACTGTACCTCCAAATACACCCTCACCAGTTTTACGAGTTGCTCCCTGGTCTCGGTTGTGTAAAAGGTACTACACATCCCCATATAGGAAACTCAAATCTTTATAAGGGGAGGCAGAAGACTTCTTACTTCTTCCAGACAACTTGGCTAAGTATAACTATACCTCTCCAGGAACAGTGCCAGCCGGAATGTTCAACTGAGAATCCTTTAGGCACTTGTGATTTGAAATGGGACAGTTTACTTCCAACACTAAACTTACATTACAAAAAAAAAAACTATTTATAGTAAAAAACAATCATTTGGTTATTTAACTTATTCATATGAATCAGCTACCATGTTAAATTTTTTATTTTTAAGATCTGGTTATTGGGTTCATAATCCTACCTACAGATTTCCCTCACTTGGGCACTCTCTGGATTCCCACTGCGGTGGACCATCACGCAAGTGGCTCCAGGTGTGCTGCAGATTGACAGGTAAACCTGAAAGCAGGGTTCCCAATGCTTTGAAGGCACATACTACCATAAGAGACGAGGAAAGTTAAACTACTTCCCGAGAAAATCCAATTCTTAGCTAGGAAAGAGAGGAATCAGATTTCTTCTTTAGAACCAAATGAAGTATAGGGGTATGCCTGGGTATGTCACATATCTCCGCCATTTTAATCACCAGTAGAAAAGTGTTCTTCATCTGTAGAATGTGGGTCAAGAGTTGCTATAGTTTTCCAAAGCTCAGTGGAATGTGTACTTCGAAATTTCATATTTTCAGTATTATAGTCTTGAACATCAGCAACAACTCCTAGGAAAATTATGAGTAGATGGATAAAATGTTTCTTCATAATACACTATGATCATTCTCTTTGACCTGTTTACAAAACTGATCAGTCTTTTCCAGACAACTCCAGCACAATAAATCCATCCTTCCATTTTCATCTGTTTAGCCATTTGGTTCACATTTCTACAGAGGAGAGCATTTGTGGGCCTAGCTCAGGTCATTGCCGAACACTGAGATGACAAAGGACAGGATAACTTTATGGGCGATTGACCCAAATAGACTTGGGGAAAACCAGTTGATCCAGAATTAAATTATGACCATTACAAAACTTAGAGCACAATTCTTGTTGGAAAACAAATAAAAATATGAGCCATGGTGCCTTTCATTTAATGCTTGGAAAAATAAAAAGTTCTCGATTCTCATTCCCTGGTTGCCTAATAACCTATATAAAATAATGATGGGCTCACTCACTATTCAGAGATCCTTGCTAAGGCTGGAAATTAGAAGGTTGAGTCACTTTCTTCTGCAGTTAGTCCAGGTCCCACACCTGTTTATTGCCCTTTCTCATCAGCTCATTTTGGACCAAATGTAACCCGGGACTTCCCAGATCACTTTTAGGCACTCTCAATTAAACATGCTTTCTCATTTCTTTTTCTAATTCTCTCAATAATTTTCTTTTTCCTGGAAAGGAAATAAAAGATATTGATATATATGCACCATATATTATTTATGGATAAATTAAGAAAAGACACCACCTGAATGTCACACTTAATAATTTTCATAATAACTAAAGTGTGTTAGCTATATCAGATATAAGTATGACTTTATTATTAGCTCTGTCTAGAGATTATGGATGGTTTAAGGAAATGTGCAGAGACGCCCAGTTGACAAGGGGTGCACTGTGATAGTTGGCAGGGCCAGGATTCTCAGTGGTTTGACAGTTGAGGCCTAAAAAAGCCCCGTGATGTGACCTAACAAAATGCAGTCAAATCCATGATGGGATCTGCTTTGAGCACCCAGGCAGCTGTAAAAAGATTAGGGTGGAGCACACCGCCTTTACTCAAGTCACGCCCTGATGAAATTAGAAGGCGGTTTCCTTGAAGGTGTGGCCTGCTTTCTATATATATAGATGCTGTGGGAAAGCTTGTTTGCTTTCTGCTGATTTGGGGTCCTACATGTGACTCACAAACCTTCAATTCTTTGGACTTGAGGAATGACAAATATTAGGAGCCATCATAAATTGTCCATCTAGTCTGCCATCTGACCTGCAGAACTCTTGTTTCTCCAATCACTTATCTTACCTGCTGACTCTGCACTTATCTGCAGGCACCAGCCGGTGCACTCGCCAATTTTTGCAAAGGTATGAGACATTTTTTTATTATACATTTATCTATTTCTCATCTCTCATTTGTTTTTGCTTCACAAGAGAACTAAAACTAACAGCTATTTTAAGCACCTTTGTTCTTTTAATTTTTGAAAATATAAGCTTTATGGTAAGAAGAAAATTCATTAAGAAAGAATCTATAAAGTCGTCTTGGTTTCTCTGATAACGACTTAACTGAACACAAACATTTGAAGGTCCAGTATAGATTTGCATAGAAAGTTTTAGTGTGTGAAAAATAAGACCAAGAAAAACTTTTTAGTCTTTATCTTTATAGATAACTTAAAAATGATTTTTATATTAACCTCATGATAGGTGATTTACAGTTAACCAAAAATGAATGTCAGTGTTTGTTCCAATTTTCCCAGACTTCTGACTCCTGACTACATTATCATTCCCTTTCCTTCACAGACTTTTCCTTTTGGCTTGCTTCCTGCTCATCTCTTGCTTTTTATCTCTTATGGAGAAGCTTTTGGGGTTTTATCTGCCTGACATCTATTTTTTTTAAATTCTAAGTAAAACCTACAATTTTTCATGGAAAGTCTAATTCTCCCCTATTTCTGACTTATGAGGTTTTCACAAGCTTAATGATCATCCTTTCCTAGCTCTGGCATGCAATCCCATGATTACAGAGACTGGATCACAGATGAATCCAATCTGTGGAAAAGACATTCTCTTAACAATAAGACTTCTTGTTATAAGAATAATGCAAGCTTTAACCCTAGGGGGGGTTACCGCAAAAGGAAGAGATGCCTGACAATAAACCAGAAAAAACAATAACAGCAGCATGAGATTAATTGACCTGAGACCACCTTTGAGCCACATCTGAAAACTGATTTAACCATAGACGATACAAGTTGAGAAATTAAAAATTTTTGGCTGAAGCTATTTTCATATCTCTCCTACAAAATGCGTGCTAAAAATATACAAACATACCTTCTTTTAATGCACATCGACTTATTGCACTTTGCAGATATTGCATTTTTACAAATTGAAGTTTTGGTACAAGTCTGTGTTGAAAAAGTCTATTCCCACCCTTTTCCAAACAGCATGTGCTCACTCACATCTCTGTCTTACGCAGTCAATATCAGCTGAAATACACTTTGTAGAAGTGAGTGAGTGAATGAAACTAACCTAAGACAAAGAAATCTACACAACAAACTCAACTAAGTTTATCTCACAGATACAGAACACTCCACTCAATCACACAATATGCTTTCTTTTCCAGTACACATAGAGCATTCTCCCAAATACATCATAAGTGAGGCCCAAAGCTAGTTTCAAATGATCTAAAAATAACAAAATACTGGAAAGCACCTTCTCATAAAAGACTCTAAAATGAAAATCAATGACAGTCATAATGGAGGAAGAAAATCGAATACATGGCAATAATGAACACTCTGATTAAAGATGACTATGTAAGAGAAGAAATTAGATATCAAATTGAAAAAGTTGATGAGACAAATTAGGATGAAAACAAAGTTTCTGGAACACAGCAAAAGTTATAGCAATAAATAGAGTGAAGCAAAAAACTCCAAACTTAATGCTTTAGACCAACAACAACATGAAAAAACAGTAAAAAGGCACAAAGGAGGTCATAAAGCTTTGAACAGAAATGAATTATAACTAAAAAAATGAGAAAAATTTTAAAAGATTCCAATCTTGTTCTTTGAAAGGATATAAACATCTGAAAAATAACTGGTATATTTAACAAAGGAACATGGGAGGATGTAAATAGCAAGAGAAAGAAATGAAATAAGTGATGTCACAACACAGCCAGCTGAAGTAAAAGGAGAGTAAGACAAGAGGGACCCTGTCCTCCAACAAATGCGAAGCCTAGAAAAATGAACAAATCTCTGGACACAACGACCCTTTCCCAACTAATATAATCTGAGATGGAACACTTGAACAGACTCATCACATAAGAAAAAAAGTTACCGTATTTGTTGGACAATAAGATGCACTTTCCCACCTCAAAGTGGGGGGAAACACGGGTGTGTCTTATGGCCAAAGGTGTGTTTATGATCCCATGCACCAACTTACCCTGCTGTCTCAATGTCAGTCAGGTCACGTATTTGCACAGCGCATACCTCCCCTCATTTGTTAATGAAAGTGATGATGATTCTTAACATCACTGTTGAGACTGCTGTTAAATATGATTGTCTTTTGCTTTATTTTAATAAATATTTTACTATACTGGTACTATTTGTTTCAGAATATTTTTTCTTATTTTCTTCTCTAAAACTGGGTGCATCTTATGGTCTGAAAAATATGGTAAACAGGTCACAAAACAAAAGGGGAAATTTATTACTCCCTATGCATAAAAGTCCTGTCCCCGAAGACTTAACTGACAAAATCTATCAAGTGCTCAGAGTAGAGCTGAAGCTGATTTTACTTAAACGGTTCTAGAATATAGTAAAAAGGATGGAATGCTACAAAACTTACTCTATGAAACAAGCATAATCCTAATAGCAAAGTTAGGCAGAGACACCATGAAAAAAGAAAACTGTAGACCCATATCCCTCATGAACATTGACAAAAAATTGTTTAACACATTCCTAGTCATTAGAACCTCATAATATATCATGTATCAAATACGTCATCATCAAGTGAGACTAATACCTATGCCTAGGGATGATTAAACACTTGCAAAAATAATTGATGCTAGTTACATACAAATAAAACAGGGTCAAAGAATCACTTGATAATATTAACTGATGCAGAAAAGGCATTTAACAAAATCTAACACCCAATCAATAAAAATAGTCTATAAAATCGGAATAGAAGAGAAATTCTTCATAAAAAAGAACCACACAAAATGAGGAGTCAACAAGAAACTGAAAACAATCCTTTCATGAATAGGAACCAGATAAGGTTGCCTTTATCACCACTCCTATTAAATTCTCTACTGAAAACCCTAGCCAGGTTAATAAGGCAAGAGAGGAAAAGAAAAGAAATCTGAATTGGCCACAAAGAATTACAACTAACTTTTAATTGAAAATTATATGTCCCTATACACAGAAAACCCAAAAGACTCAACAAGAAAAATACCGAAACTAATAGAAGGATTAAGTAAAGTGGCCTGATGTGAGAGCAGCATACAATATCAATCTGATTCCTCTATACTAGCAAAAAGAACACAGAAAAAGACATTAAGATAATAATGCCATTTACAATAACTACTCCAAAAATAAAGAATTTAAGGATAAATCTAACCTGAGTCACAAAAGGCTTATTAAAAAAAAAGCTCTACAAAACACTACAGCAAGACACCAAAAAAGACTTAGAGAAATAGAAGCATATATCAGGCTTATGGATAGGCAGACTTAATTAACATTGTAAAATTGCCAATACTACTCAAAGCAATCTAGAGTTGAGTTATAGTCAATTAATATGGTCCTGCTAGCCATAATTATTCATATGATATATTATAATTGTTGATGCTATATGCCCTGGGTACAATTCCATTTTGGAGGGCATTCTGTACTACACAAATAGACAGCATCAGGGTTAGAGTAAGACCTGACTTGAATAGAGTTCGTGAACTACGTCACACACTTATTTGCTTGCAGGCATTTGTAAACCCCCACCTTTGTTGAGGATGTCAACCAGACAATACGCTCTTTATCTTTCTTTAGCTTTGGGGACGTCTTTTGCTCTCCTTTAGTAGAGGGCATGACTCAAGACATCATCCTTTGTTTCCATTGGATATATGGCGGGATCACAGTACAATTCAAATACATCGCCTCACCTGGAAAGTCAAGTCCCTATTTCCTGACTGAGGTTTGGGAGAAGCAAGAAAACCTTCTGTGGATCTTAGACAGTTTTGGCTTCTGACCCTGCATTTAGTAAGTGTCTGCCTGGCCTGTGGATCTGCGTGTGAGCAACACTCATAACCACATGGGACATTTCTTCAAAGTTTCCTGAGTTTTGGGGGGATGTTGCAGAACCTAGGGCCTGGACAGTCTTTGGTTCTGTTTTGCTTAGGGTTGCTATGCGTCACGTCTGACTTGAAGACTCTTAACAACGATAACAATAGCAACCAACAGGGACATGGGGTAGTACACTAAATGGAAGAGCTTGGGGGGGGGGGACGGAGTAGAAGAGCATCTTGGAAGAGTTGGACATTGGAGACATCTTTAATCTTCAATTCCATGAAAGCAGTCTGATATTAATTATTATAAAATGAATATTACCAAAGAAATATAATGACATGCCGATCCATTTTCTATCACCATTCTTTAAAGAGATGGAAAAACTAACCGCCAACTCTGTGGAAAGGGAAGAGACCCCAGAGAAGCAAAGCACTGCTAAAGGAAACCAAACTAAGAGACCTCACACTCCCTCATCACAAAACTTATTATACAGTCACAATGGTCAAGATAACCTGAGATTATATATCTCTCTCTATATATATCTCACAATGAAATATATATATCACAATGAATCAATGATCCAGCATGCAATAAAACAAACAAAAAAAAGCTAAAAGAATGCTCCAAAGCACAATGGTGTCAGTTCAATTAAGAACCAGAAGTAAATCCTTTCTTTTATGGGCAGGCGATCTTTGACAAAGGGCTGAAAATCATTAAAAGAGGAATAGAGAGTCCCTTTAACAAAAGGTGCTGACAAAACTGCATATCCATTTGCAGAAGATAAAAGGAGAGCTTACAGTCTGGGGAAATGGTTTTGGCAATGACATGTCAGACAAGGGGCTAATTTCTAAAATGTATAGAAAACGTTGATACTTCAACTACAGAAGAGACAGATTATGGGCAGGGCATGAATCAATACATCACCAAATAAGACAGTCTCAGGTAGCCAGCGAACACACGAAGAAATGCTTGTTTTCATTAGTCATTAGAGAGATGCATATAAAAACACTAATAAGCTATCATCTCACACCAGCATTAAAATCAAAGTGCAAAAACACAAAATAATCAAAGCAAAAGGTAAGGTTGTGGAGAGACAGAGATGCTCAGTGTTGGTTGGACACTAAAATGAAGTAACTAAGTTGCTTTAAAAAGTGGGAATGCAAATATCACAAGATCCAGCAACCCCAGTACCAGGTACTTGTGTATCATGATACAAACAGACACATGCATACCCATATTCATTGTGACATTATTTACAAGAGCAAAAAGATGGAAACAACCTACCATAAACGCCAATCGGAAGTTGAATGGATAAGCAAACAGAATGGTAATAACAAATCTGCAGGAAATTGCTTAAATTGGTGAGGCTAGAGAACATTATATTGAGTGAAATTTGTCGCTCTCAATAGGACTAATATACTATGAAATCACTATTGTATGTCAAGGAAAGACTTATACACAAAAACTCTGTGAAGGTTACTATAAATGAGAGAGGGAGAGAGAGAAAGGATAAAGCACGAACTAGAGGAGAGATACGTATGAACTTGGGTGATGTAAAGGTGATAGACAACAAAAGAGAGATAAACACAAAATTATCAAGGCCGAAGAAGACTTCAGGAGCAATCCAAAAGTCACAAGCAACAAAGGCAAATATGATTATGTATGCAATCCTTCAATAGTAGTAGTAACAATAATCTGTGAGCCATTCAAACTGAAGAGGGATAAATTGGCATGTAAGCCTAAACTCATGAATTTAGTTTAGGCAGAGGCTATTTCTATATACATATATACACTGTAAATATACATACAAATACAGTACATCATACATAACACAGAGGTTATAAAAACCTAAATCATAATCACACACATTTTGGAAATGAGTCAACAGGCCTGGGAGCTCAGGGTTATAGTATCTGGGAATATCCAGGTTAATTTTCAAAAAGACAGTGATTTACAATCTTTGGGGGCATCAACTAGCTTGTGAGCAGCCAAGTTATAACTAATGATCTCTCCCCAACCAGAGCAAAGAACGTAAGAAAATTAAAGATAGAGATATAGCAGTTCTATAATCTGTTGCCAATTTGGGGGGATTACAAGGGAAGGAGTGGAATATAGCCTGTCAATCATTGTATAGCCAATGAGGCGTCTGTGTGGGCATGACCTTCCCCTAAAGATTCTGGGAATTTCTGTTTTTCTTCCTTGGAGGCAGAAAACTCTTTCTACACTGACTCCCGGAAAGAAGCTCTACTGACAAGAAACATGGCACTACACTGATAACTGATATATCCTGTGTCTTGGGAACTGGAGAAGACACATGGAGACCCTTGTCAGCCCTGCGATGCTCACTACGCCACTGGATGGAAAAGACTCCCCCCCACTGGCCACTGATATTCCTGCATTTGGCATCATTGCATGTGCTTCGTGAGTGTGAAGAGGATTTTACAGATTGGTATCAATATGGCCTAATATGGACTGATTGGACTGAGAGATTTTCTCAATGTTCAGTTGCCCTTGTATATAAACTCTTTCTTATACAAATTTGAGTATGTCTATGAATTTCTCTAGTCTACCCAGACTAACACAACAGGAAATAATTAGTCTAAAGGAATAATGGAACAATACATGGACACCATGATCCACAATCCAAAGATCAGAAAAGCTAGCTGTCACCCAGCTAACCCTAGCTGAGCATTCCAAAAAAGGGTCACAGTACTGTGTTTGCAAAAGGCTGGAGAAAACTGTGGAGAAAATAAAGATTACAAAAAAGATCAAACAGTGCTCAGAGAGAAACCTTTGAACCCCCTGAGATTATGGCCTTTAGACATCCTTGCGGTCTGAAAATGCAGCCACCCCATGGCCAAATGACAGGCCTAGAGAGGAACAAAGATGCCGGGGAAGTGCCTAACTCAGTAGATTAATAAACCATATGAGACCAAAAAGCAGCATTTGCCTAGGGATAAAGCTCAGAGGGCAGGGAGGGACAGAAAAGCAGGTTCAAAGGGAAACAGTAAATACAGGGAGGAAATCAAAAGAGTGTTTGTTGTGATATCATGCAGCTTGTAACTACGTCACAAATCAAATTGTGCATAAATTGTTGAAAGGAAAAAAGCACACCATCATCAGTCACTGAAGGATTGTGAATCATATAACCTGAAATAAAAAGGAGGGATTACTTATAAGGACCTAAGTTGTGAGAATCTGGTATATGGAAAACTAAGGATGACAGTGGAAGCCCCGGATGCATTTGTAGGAACTACATGGAGAACAAGTCTCTGGTGATCTCCCTCTCTCAATAATAGAGGAATGGGAGTAAAGTGGTCCCTAAACAGAGTGCCTAGGACTGATGAGTATAGAAGATCAAATGGATAAGCCTGACTTGAGAAGTTAAAACGTTGCCAGCTGGTTCCCCTTCTGATACATACTGGACCTGAACTGGTTTTCAACATTTTCCGTAATTTTGTTTTGGTTTGTTCATATTAGGGTTTATCTCAGTGGTGTTATGTCATCGAGGGTCACCCTCTAGTAGCTGTGTTATATGGTTTTGGGTACTTGACTCCCAGGATTGAGGATCCTAGAGGGACAGCAAGTAGAATAAGAGTTTCAAAGGGTGGGAGTTCATTGTGTGTGCGTGTGCATGTGCGTGTGTGTGTGTGTGTGTGTGTGTGTGTGTGTGTCGGGGGAGGGAGAGAAGGAGGGGGCGGAGGAGGGGGAAGAGGAGTAAAAGGGAGGAGATGTCAAGGAGTCCAGGAACAAAAAAATGTTTGGAAACTAATTGTGGTAGCAATTGTGCAATGCTGCTTGACATGATGAACTATGATATGATATGATATATGTATTAACTTCCAATTAAAAATAAAATAACATAAAGTGAACAGATTAGATCATTAAAATTTCACCAACTCATAATAAAAAAATTGTATATATAACTAAATGAAAAAAATGAAATCCCCACTAAATCTCAGTACATTATACGCTATCATTAAATTTTGGCAAAAATTATCCCTTTTATTTGGCTAACAAGTAAATCTAGACTATCATTTCCAAGTCATTCACAGCATCACCTCAAGGGCCTGGAAAATTTGACTAACTTCTTATACAGACACCTACCCTGGACCCTGGAAAAAGAAAATTGACCTATAATGCCTCAATTTCCTTACCTGTATAGAAGAACTATGACACATAGTTCATGGTTAGTTTGCAGATTAACTAAAATCTTATATAATGACATGCTTGCCCTGGCCTGTGCAGAGGAGCAGGGAGGGACTTGGGCCATGGCAAGTACTAGCTTATGTCAGCTATTATTAAGGATAAAAATATCATTGTAAATGTCAAATAACTTTTCAATAATCTAAGGTATTACCAAGGTCAGTTCAACTAAATTATTGTCTTAGGTAAATTTTGTCTGCATATAATTATACCTTTTTATTTTTGCATTTTAGTTATATGGCTTCAGTTTCCAGTTAATGAAGCCCACTCAGTATCACAGTCCCTAAAGCTCATGTTTTCACTTCAACACCCAAAAGGAAAAACACTCCCACGCCACCCCCACCATCGACTGTAATAAATATTTTCTGCCTGTTCTTGAACAAGGAAAACTAATAATTATGAAAATACTAATATTTTTCATTCCTTTCAGATTTTTTTTGGGGGGGGGGGGAACTTGAACAAGACAATGCACACAGTAAGGTAGCCAATAAGGAAAATAGATGCCTGAAGTTATAGAAATGATTCTTTAAATCTAATCCTAAAGGGGTCTTGCTTGTCTAGAATACTGTCACTTAAAAAGCTTTCTCCCAAGTTCAAGCAAAAGCGTCAGGCCTTAGTAAATACAACAGTCCTAGAACACTATGCCTCTTATTTATTATTTACCTTGTAGAAACCCCAAATATTTTATATCTTATGGCTGTCAGCTAGACACACTCTTAAAAAAGATCCATATCATCAGTTATGTGACAACAAGAAATAAATTACGGATGATATCACTCATTGAGATCATTTGGCTCCTTTGTCTAAGTAAGAGCAAGCAGAAAGTATTTTTTTTACTGCCCATGCACATACCCCAGTTGGGTCAGCATTTCTGAAAAGACTGGATAGTTTTAAAATTTCAAAACAAGAGACAAAAAAGCAAACAAAAGTACTTTCTTTTCTGAAATTCCAATAAAGAATGTGACCACCGAAGAAATAAATTAGACCACGTGTACATTTCAAGCTTCAATCTTGGCACTTTGTGGGTTTAGAAAAATGACAGGAATGACTTCAATTGCTTAAATAATTATAGTCATTAGTACCAATCTCCTGGGGTAAGTGAATATTCCATTTTTCTTTCCAGCCAAAAATAAATAACAAAAATGTTCACAAGAGGGGTAAAAAAAAAAAAGGCAGAATGATGCATATTGATCCTTCAAGTAGGTAAGAATACAAACCATCATGAAAAATAAAAATACCTAAGTGCCTCGTGATGAGTCGATTAGAACATTTAGAGCATAATACCTATTTTGATGATACCGGCATGGCTACTTTTGTTTTTAAATGGATGGCACGATGTCACATTTTGCTCCAAAACAGAGAGCTGGCTCAACTTAGGATCCCTTTTTAGTTTTGGCCAAAAATCAACTTCTGTGATGGTGAGCATTGTAATTAAATAGGGCCGAAGCAACTGAACCTTCCAACAGCTGGCTCTGTGGCCCCATTATGAGCACCACACAATGAAAGAAGGCCTCAAATACTCACAACCCGCCAGACCCTTTACAAAACAAGTTTTGTTTTCTCTCCAAAAGTCCCTTCCCTGCCCCTTTTATAAATGAATTTTTAAAAAATTGTGTGCCTAATAGTTCACTGGGATATATAGAAGTGGACACAAGTGACAATCAGGGCCCCCGTACTCGCAGGGCTGGGCTCTCCGTGGTTGTTAATTAACCAGACGTATTACAGCTTAATGTGTGGTAGGCTAGGTCATGTGACAAAAACGGGAGAAAATCAAACAGTCACGGTGGAAGATGAGCAAGAGGGAGTGAAGAAGGGAGGGAAATGTTTGCACTGGGTGGGCAGGGCCCTCCCTCTGCAAGGTTGAGAGTAGGAGACTGAATGCAGAAAGGCCAAGGCAGACCTGGGAGACTAGTTAAAGATAGCTCACCCTGATCCTGGCAGGGGAAAACAGAGATCTGTGTCAAAGCGGGCCCTGTGGCCCAAAGGGTGAGAGTTTATTGAATTCTAAATATATTTGCAAACGAATGCAATTTGCTGACTGGTCAGATATGGGATTTAAGAGAAAGAAAGGAGTCAAGAATTATACCATGCTTCGGGGCCTCCACATGCAGACTTAGCCACTGATAGAAGGAAGGGGGCAAAAGGCAATTTGGCTATAGGGGCATGAGGAAATGGACATTAGAGATTTTAATGTGCCGATGCGATAGGCAGCGCAATGAGTGACTAGAATTCTGAGTTCTGAGCCAGAATTACACATTCAGATGGTCTCAGCGGATAAATGAGTATTTGAATTAACAATGCTGATGAGATGTTTAGGAAGCTAGCAATAATAGAAAAATACAAGTTGCTCTAGAACTAAACGCCCGGAGAACTCAGCTGTTCAAATGTTCGGGAGAAAAGTGAGAACTAGCAGGGAAGACAGAGATGCCTAGAAGGGGAAGATTGATATATCAGAATGATTTCTGTGGTATTTTGAGCATATGTGTTCAGCTAAATTAATGTAAAAGCTTCTCAAACACTTTGAGGAAAGGGGCAAGATTCTTATTCATTGTGGGCCACAAGAGTGCAAAGAATAAGGTGTGCACTGAACAACAACTAAGGCATTGGTCAAATAAATGGCAAAGTGCGTGACTGAATGACTGCAGGATTTTAAGAATTCCACGTGGTGCTAACCCATCACGACAAAGGACCTTCTCGGTAAACATTGACCAGAAATTAAGCAAGCCACTCGAGTGACGGGGATACATTGATAGCGATCAGTCTAACAGGGAAGATGAATCCGTAAATCTGGTGCGACTGACTCACCCTCTACTGTTGAGTTAATTACGACTCGGAGTGACCCTGCAGGGCAGACCAGAACTGCCCCACGTTGTTTCCCAAGGCTTCAGTTTTGTGCCCGGAACCCAGGCGATAGTGATTAAGCCAGGGGCTGAGATTCCCATGCTAAGCAATTGGAAACCACTAGTAGCTCTGCGGGAGAAAGACCGGGCTTTCTACGCTGGTAAACCGAAGGGATCGCCAGGAGTCAGCGATGCCTCGAGGGCTGTGAGTTTGTTTTTCGGGGAGTCTCCATGGAAGCAGACTGCCACATCTTTCTGGTTCACAGTGCCTGGTGCTCGCCTTTCATGGTTTAACTTCTTGCCAAAGGCACCGCGGGGTCGGTGAACATAAATTTATCAGGCATAGATGAAAAAGCTACCGTATGTTCTTTAAAGGAAATGCTAGCTCTCTCCTTTTTAAAATATATTAAATATATATATATATATATATATATATTTGTTAAGATCTGATATCCCACCTTCCCCTTTAGAAAGAGAGATGGGAAATTCCAGTGACAGACAACAGAAAATCATATTCTAAACAGTAAATCTACTTTATATAGGCGTTTCCTAAACAAATCTAGCACTGCTCTCAAACACAAAGAAGAAAAATGAACGAGATCATCAGTTATGCTATTTTTGAGAGCTCAGTAAAAGTCTTGATCGATGCCAGCTTTACTGATTTGAATTTCAAAGCTTGGAAAAACCTAACAGGAAAATAATGTGTATTTTATTATTCTGAAATATTACTCATGTCAAAACAAACATGCTACTTATAACTATTCTTGTGTGCTGAAATACTAACATCCCTTTGGCTACATCTCTGAAATACATACATCACAGATACACACACTCGAATTATGTGTTAGAAAATGGATGGCTAGAGATAGACACTGGTGGCTAAAAGGAGGTGTGCTAAAGAACAAACAACAGATGCGCAAGCATAAAAAGGAAAGACTAATATTTAAATTAAAATTTATAATGAAATGATAGCAGCCAAAAACACCATTTAATTAGCACTGGTCATATATAATGTGTTAAATATCTCAGTTCGACTTTTAAAAATTGAATTAGGGAGCAAACCAATGTTAACCCAATTACCAGAAAAGAATAACTTGGCTAAGTCAGACATTTACCTCAGTCCTTGAAAAAATGGCATGCATTAGTCAATATTAATACACATTATTTCAAATATCGGCATACATCAAGAATGGGCATGTGCCATTGGAGCTGCTGTAGCACCCATGCCAGCGTCTACATTTTCTGATTTACTTAAATTGTAAAAAAAAAAAATCAAGTTATATATTCAACAGATATTTACTGAAGGAGTCCTACGGTTTAATATAATACTGTGCAAATATTTGCTTTACTTTGAGAGGGAAAGTCTTTTTCCCTTTGCTTTTCTTTGAAAGGGAAAGACCAAAACATGCTTTGGTCTGTGAACTGTCACATACTTTCCATGTCTCTACTCTCTTTATCTTTCTTACTAAATTTAGATGCTTTACTTATTTGACTCGCATAGTCAAAATTCTGAAACACTGAACTGGCACCTACCTTGGAGTGTAGCAAAGGTCTATCCACAAAATGTCACTGTTTCACTGTTCTCCATTACATAAACATCATTAGCCCTTTGAGAGATGAAATATTTGTTTTCTTTTATCAGATTATTGTAGCAATTTTAGAAATGGGATGTTGTAAAAAGGCAGAAGGCTTCCACAAAGAATTGCAGGTCCAATTTGTCATCATCTCCCATTGCTTTTATCCCTTTAATTGCTGTCAAAGCACTTCACTCTGCTTCATTCCCACTGCTAGCCTAGGACAATAGCATCTCTCATTGGTCTTTCAGTATGCTCCCCAATTTGTAACTAGAATGCTCTTTCGAGACACATACCTCATCATGCTTCTTCTACTTTGCTCTCTGATTTAAAAGTCAGGGTCCAGAGTTCGTCCATGGACTGAGACCTGCCATTAGTCATATGATTGGGAGTTGTCTTCTTCTCTCCTCAAACTCAGGGTCCATCCACACTGATTATCAATTTCCAGAACAGACCAGACTCTCTCTTTGGGCATTTGTCACATGTCGTTCCTCTTAGCTTTGCAGAAAGGAGTTAGCACGGTAAATTTAACTGACGCTTCAAAAACCTCAATGTGCACATCTCCTCCTCCTCTTGGTTCCTGCCATCTAGCACTGTCTTCCCGGTGAGTTCACACTGTCTTAGCTCTCAGAATAAACTACCATTGTTCTTCCTTGATAGGCTGTGTGTTCCTCCTAGAGACTGTATCTTACTGTTTCATTTTTAATATTTTGCACATTGAACAACTGTGGCAAAGAGAATAGGATTATACAATGTGTGTGTTTGATTATACAAAGTCTTCTCCTTGGCACTTGGTATGGACTGGATTCCACAACATGCCCATCAGTTTGTTCAGTCTGCGTGTTCAGTGATGCTGAAAATGATGCCTGATGTATTTAAAAGACCAGCAGCGACACCAAAGTGAGCAGGATCCAGTAGAGTTTCCAGAATAAGAACAGACAACAAAGGAGAAATAGGCTTGAAGCACTTACAGCTGAAGACCAAAGATCACAGCCTTCAGTGTGGATTAAAAGTCAATATAAAGAAAATCAAAATCTTCACCACAAGACCAAGAGGTAACATCATGGCAGACAACAGGAAAGGAGGCTGTCAAGGGTTTCTTTTCAATTGTTTGCATAATCAACGTTCTAGGAAGCACCAGGCAAGAGCTTAAACAAGGCGTTGCGCATTACATAAACCTGCTGCACAGCCTTCTTTAAAGGGCTGGAAATCAAGGAGGTCATTTTGAGGGCTAAGGTGTGCCTGATCCGAGCCAAGGTATTTTCAATGGCCTCATCTGCATGTGAAAGTTGAACACTGAATAAGACAGACCAAAGAAAAATTGATGCGACAGCAGAAAAGTGGGTGAAAGGAGCCAGTGGGTGGCGTAAGACATGGAAAAAAGAGAGAATAATTAATAAATTATCAAGGGGACATGGGGTAGGGCAGGGTGGGGGGGGTCAGTTAGGGAAAAAAAATGAGGAACCGATTCCAAGGACTCAAGTAGAAAGAAAATGCTTTGTAAAAGATGGTGACAACATATGTACAGATGTTTGACACAATGGATATATATGTATGGATTATGATAAGAGTCCTAAGAACTCCCCAATAAAATATTTTTTTTTAAAATAAGGAAAATCGATGCATTTGAATTATGGTGCTGTTGAAGAATATTGAAACTACCAGATATGTCTTGGAAGAACTATAGTCAAAAGGCTGCTTAGAGGCCAGGATGGCAAGATTTTGTCTCACATACTTAGGACCTGTTGTAAGGTGGAGGACATTATTCTTGGCAAAGGGGAAGGAATCCCTCAATAAGATGGATGAACACAGTGGTGGCAACAATGGGTTCAAACAGAACCATTATGAGGATGGCACAGGACCAGGGAATGTCTTGAACTGTGGTACACAGGGTGGCTGTGATCAGAACCTATTCAACAGTCCCTAACAACAACATGGACTGAACAGGATGCCCCCTGAATTTGTGCTGAGGGCCTATCATCTATACCTGTGGATATAATGCTATTTGGAAATAACAAACATACTTCAAAAAGTTCGTGGAAAAATTCAATTTATCTTTTACTCCCAGCATTCCATGATATTCTCAAAGACACTTTCTAGTATTTTCTTTGCTGTACTAATGAGGCCATATGAGTGTTGCTGTTAGGTGCCTGTGGCAGTCATGTGCTTATGTTAATTTTATGATTGAGATGTAGGGGTGGAGTCTAGCCTGTTAATCTGGAGATAGACATTGAGTAGCCGATGAGGGCCTCTATGTGGGCATAGCTTTCTCCTGAGACTTCTGGGAAATCTCGTGATAGTTCCCTTGTGAAGATGAGAAGCTATCTCCCCCAGTTGTTGGGAGTTAGTCTCAGAGATGATGAGTTACAGAAAAGACAAGATGGCAGCATCTGAGAAGCTGGAGGAGCCGGCGGAGAGACCACACGGCTTGGCCCTGATGGAGCCAGACCTCTGAAGCTGGAATGGCATGTTGTTGATGGACCCTGAGCCCTGGAAGCGAGGAGCCATGGGGAGACCCCTGCCAGCGCTGGGACTCTGCACCCACTGACCTGTGACTTCATGAGTAGGAAGGAGACTTTGTAGACTGATTTTGGGCATATGGGTTAATATCGGACTTATGACTTTGCACTGGACTGGACTGGGATGCCTTCTTAGTGTCACATTCCTTTTGTATATAAACCCTTTCCTTATATCCATATAAGGATATATGTGTCTATGAAATTTGTTCCTCTAGTCTACCCAGACTCACACAGTGCCATCTAGTCATTTCTGACCAACAGAGGGTCTCAGCACAAAGAGAACCCAACACTGCCTGGGCCAGGCCCTCCTCACAAATGTTCTTATGCGAGAGCCCATGGATGCAGCCACATGAGAAGTCGAGCCATCTCTTTGAGGGTCTTCCTCTTTTCCACTGCCCCTAGACCAAGCATGAAGGCCTTCTTTAGTGACTGGTCTCTCCTGACTTCATGTGCAAAATGTGCGAGACAAAGTCTCCCCTCTTTGCCTTCTTGGGTTGCTACTTCTTCCAAGACAGATGAGCCCCTCCCTTTACCACCCATGGTCTTCTCCACGTTCTTCTCCAGCACTGCAGTGCAAAGGCATGAGCCCTTCTGTGATCTTCCCTAGTACTCAACACTCACAAGCATGTGAGGTGAGTGAAGACACCATGGCTGGGGTCATGCTTATCTTAGTCCTCAAAAGAATATTCTTGCTTTTCAAAAACATTGAAAAGCAGGAGGGGCCTATTGCAGTAGATGTATCGAAGGCAATGGGTCTTTTGCTTAGTGTATGGTAGGTCTTAAACTTAATATCTTTTTGAAGAATAAAAAGAGCAGATTAGACACAGAGCAAAAGCAAGCAAAGACAAATGGGGGAGGAGAGATGCCAAAGGACCCAGAAGCAGAAACGGAAAGAGATAAAGCTCTTCCACCAAAGACAAGAGAGAACGAGCCAGTGTCCTGAATGGAGACTTCCGGCCTCCCAAACTCTGAAAAATAAATCTCTGTTCGCTTTTGTCAAACAAAACTGGCAGAATCTGGTTGAAATGAAAAGGAAAGGGCTTTGAATAAGAGGGAAGGCCACTTGCAAATTTGAGACGACAAAGTCTAGAGTATTCTGAACCAAGTGATCTGAGGAGGAGGCAGTTTAGGGACGTTGTAAAAGAAAATACAAAGAATTTCCATAAAAACGCAGGGACTGGCTGACATTTAAGAAATGGTTACAAAATTAGGTAACACTCTTCTAAGACTTATCTTGAATGGGCATCTCTTTCTTCTGTTATGGGCTGTTTTCAGAGCTGTTTTCTTGAAATCGCAAAGCCCTCAGGTATTGTAGCCAATGTCATGAGATAAGATGTGTATGCATGGTTGAAAGGAAAACAATTTTGCTCAGTTACTTTTCACCTAAGTTACAATAAAACAAAACGAAATCCTCAACACACACAAAATGACTTTCTCTAAACAAAAACAGTTTCTCTAAAACTGTTGTTCAAGACAGCTCCTCAGGGTGCCAGCTGCAGTTCCGACAATGGCGGGGTGCACTCCTGATACAGGGAGTTACCCGGGCTTCCAAAGGGAGTCTTGACCTCAGATCGTCATGTCACCGTTGTGTCATTAAATTGGGGTGCTCTCACTCATCACTGAAGCCACCTATCCACCTGCAGTATTTGTGCCGTAGCAGCACTGCGAAGCTAAACACTTAATCAACGTCGCTCTCACAGCACATCTCTCCGTTGAGAATGTCAACGGCATCCAGGCTGGCCGGTGTGGGTGTCTCGAGCAGCAAGTGAAAAGTAAGCCGGGATCAACTGCAGGCTGGGCTGCTTGCCTGGGCAGGCCAGCCTGGGAGAGGTGATGGCTAACAGCAGGGCAGAGCACATCATCACACATGAGGGAGCCGACTGCTAAACTTAGTCCAACGCTGTTTTCAAATGTGTGACTTTTCCAGATTCCCTTACACAGGAGTATGTCACTGACAGTCCACAGACCCGACCTGTCACTAAAGTAGCAATTAATACCTAAGTTGGCAATTCCACCCTGTTGGAAGAACTACCTGAGCCAGGACTTAAAAGGTTTAAGAAACTAGGACCCACAATTTTACATTTCACAACACCCACAATGTAAAAGTTAATGAAATTTCTGAGGAAATTGTGCTCTCAATATCTGGTTTATCTCATTGATGAGTTTGGACACCCACTCTCAACAGACTGTGATTTTTAAAAGAATTCAGTTGTTTTCTGAGAAATAACAAAATGATTATCAGTCTATCTTTGATGCATGAGAAATGCATAAGCTAGCTTTCTAAATATCTTAAAATGGTTAAAAATGTTTAATGTCTCATCTTGGTTTTTGATCTAACAAATGACTTTCACATTTGTGATCTCAATTCCAAACTCTCTAGGATTTTAAAAGTGATTTTATTATTTTATTCTATTTAAAAGTAGTTAATTATTAATTTAATCATTAGACTAGATTGATAATTGATTAACCTTTTACAGTGATTTTAGATATGTATTGTGTCTTCAATGAAGGTTAGCACAGCAGTTTAGCTTCCTATTCAAATACCTCTACACAAGTTATCCAGTGACATTGGTTATAATTTCAAAATGTGTGAACACTCTGATCATTTCCATTCTAGAGATTCCATTTCCATTTATCCAGCTCCCTTGCCTCTTTATGATCTCATCTTTCTTTCTTTCTTTTCTTTTTTTTGGCATCACTGCCCTCTGGTGGGAGTAGGAGGCCCAGCCTTGCTCCTAGAGAGCTGCTGCTGGATTTGAACCACCAACCCAGTGAGCCACAGTCCCGCACACAAACACTACACCACGGGGGCTCAGCCCCTTATCTCATCTTTCTTCTAAAGTAATTGTGGGCCATTTGGCTTCATACAGGTGATTTTTTTTTTTTAAAGTCTACTGCTGTAGAGGTTAGATCTTGGGAAGTCTTATAGGGCAGGTGGACTTTGTCCTGCAGTCTCTGTGATTTGGAATTGACTCAAGAGCAACTCTTCATATACATATGTGAATAGGTTTATATGTTTGCATATATGTGTGTGTCTACATATATACACCCATATCATATACATTTGTTTTTGCTGTTTTTTTCAATATCATGTGTCACAATGACATCAATGTAGTCAATTCATACGACTTCTAGCCATATCCCTTATGTGATCTATAATAAAATCTAGCCTCTTTGCCTGTGGTTATAAACCCATTTTGGAGGGGGTTCTCTGTTAGGGTAACAGCCAGGATTTGGTGGGATGTTGTCTGGGTCTCCACTTCACTCGAGGATTTGAACTAGGTAGGTCTCCACCCTTTGTTGGACTGGGGATAGGGTCTGCGGAAAGGCAGAGTCCACGCCTTCACCAAAACGCTTCCTCGCCATACAAGCGCCACCGTGGAAACACAGAGAGAGAAATCCCAGAACTATGAGGGAAGGTGAGCCTGGAGATCTGTCTGAAGTGTGGAGGCCCAGACCAAAGGCGCCCCAGGCTGTGGTACGGGCACCCGGGGGCAGAGCAAAGCAGCTGGCGGAGAGCCGACACCATGGCAAGATCCTGAGAGAGAACTGAGCGGCAGCCTGTGAGGCGGGGAGGTGGAGGACAGGTGCTGCTGGGGACTAGCAGCCACATCCTGATCAGCTTCGGACCCAGGCTTGTGGCTACCTGTGAGCTCCCCCTCATTCCCAGCATTGTCTGTGAGCTCTGTGTGGACACGGCAACAAATTATCGAACCTGTGGCAGTCATGTGCTTATGTTAATTTCATGATTGAAATGTAGAGTTGGTGTCTAGCCTGTTAATTTGAAGAAAGCCATTGAGTAGCCAATGAGGCTTCTATGTGGGCATGGCTTTCACCTGAGACTTCTGGGAAATCTCGCGATATTTCCCCCGTGAAGATGAGAAGCTATCTTCCCCAGTTGTTGGGAGTTAGTTTCAGAGACGATTAATCATGGAAAAGACAAGCTGGCAGTGTTCAAAAAGCTGGAAGAGCCGGCGGAGAGACCACACAGCTTTGCCCTGATGGAGCCAGACCTCTGAAGCTGGGGCAGCCAGATGGAGACCTCTGCCAGCGATGAGTTGCTTCTGCTGTTGATGGACCCTGAGCCCTGGAGGCGAGGTGCTCTGGAAGCACCGGGATTCTGCACTCACCGACCTGTGACTTCGTGAGTCAGAAGAAGACTTTATAGACTGATTTCGGGCATATGGGTTAATATCAGACTTATGACTTTGAACTGGACTGGGCTGGGATGCTTTCTCCATATCCCATTCCTTTTGTATATAAACCCTTTCCTTATATCGATATGCATGTCCTTGAATTTGTTTTTCTAGTCTACCTGGACTAACACAGAACCCAACATAAAAGTTGGGAATGGTCTGCAGAATGGCTGGTGTCAGAATGAAGACAGGAGGGGTGAAAGGTGGGGGCTGGTCTGACATCTGCCTCATGGCGAGCAGGGGGAGCCGAAATCTCCTTCACAGAGCCAGAGGAAGGCAGTGGCCATCTCCGTGGCATCTGTGCACACAGAAATTACCAACGGCCCTTTTCTTGTGTGCTTTCTAGTGACACTGTTGACCTTCATGGTGTGTGTCTACTTATTCTGTTACCGTTCCCATCGCTAAACGTAATGAATGGCTACTATCTGAAGACTGATGGCATTTTCTCTCTCCATTTCCCCCACACCCCCTCCTCTAGTGACCGCCAGTGGACACTGGTTTCTGTATGTGGATTACTCTTATCACTTCATAAAGGATGAGGCGGTCTGCTCCCACAGAGAGATGGACGTCTCAGAAATGCGAAGCAGCAGTTCTGCAGGGTGAGCAGGAATCGACGAGGGCCATGGGTTTGGATGTGTGGAGATTGGGGAGGGAGCAAGCCCAGAGAGTGCCATCGGGCGGACATTGGACGCTGACCGGAAGTCAGTGGTTTAAGCACACCAGCTGTTCCTTTGGAGGAAGTTGATGGTATCTGCTCCCAGGAAGATTCACAGCCTTGGGAAACCCTCTATAGAATATTATACATGAAACAAATGAGTAAATATTATGTTTTGTTTTATATGGGTACATATATGTATGTATATGTGCATATATATAATAAATAATATACATATCACTACATTTCAGTCAATGACAATTCATAGTGACCCTATGAGACTGGGTAGAACTGTCCTACTGACTTTTCAAGACTGTAACTCTATGGGAGTCAAAAGCCCTATCATTATTCTAAGGATCGCCTGGTGGTTTTGAACGACTGACTTTGCAGCTTAATGCATAAGTCCTATGCCCCCAAAGATTGCATGTGCTTATCATTTATATATATATATACACATTTATACACACATATATGACAATATGAGTGTCTACACAGACACGCACATCAAATGCAAGAACCTGCTCCCAGGAAAATAGAAGAATTCTATGAAAGAAACCACCACAGGAATGACCATAAGGTGCAGGTTCATACATCAGATGTTTCCCCACATGCTGTGAATTTTTATAAATTTTATAAATCCTATTTGCACATTTTTAAAAATATTGCTGACATGTTGGCTATGCAACCGAATGTTCTAGCAAGCAGGCATGTGTCATGAGCAAAATAAGTAGGAGATTGCAGTTGGCTCTTTAGAAACCACCAACAGCCATTATTCCTTTCAGTCAGCTCCTGTCCAATGCCGACATTAAAGGCATTACTGGCCAAGTAAAAGAGTCAACCCCGGGATGGGATGCTGCCTGCCCACCTTCAGGTCCTCCCGCTGGGGTTCCTGGTGTACGTGATTAAATGACTGCTGGCTCACTCTCCCCAACTCCTGAGTAACTCATTTACCATATCATGCCTGAAGCAATGATATTCTGAAGTCACTGAATTACCCTTTTGAAATAAAACATTTTTGAAAAAAGAATCTTGTCTGACTAATTCACAGTTACCGAAACTACCAATAACATATCAGTTCTGTAGTCCATGGGGGGGGGGGGTGTTCAAAAATTATGTTTAATTTTAAGAATGGTTTTTAAGATGAAAAATGAAAAACGTTTTTCCCCAATTCTAACTATAGAACATCCACGTTGACGAAGTGGTCTGGCCATTATGAAAAAGAGAAACCCAACAGGCAGCCATCAAGTTGCTCCCTACTCTAGATGACCCTCACGGACAGGGTAGAAACACTCTGGGATGTTTCCAATACGAACTCCTTGCAGGTTGAGTCTCAGCTTTCTCCCAGGGAGCAGGGGCAGTTTCAAGCCGCTGACCTTATGACCGGCAGTCCACATGTAACCCAGGACAGACATTATAAATTGGTGCAAGAGAGGACAGCACATCCGAGTCTCCCAAAGTCCGCCTTTCAGAATCTATGCAAGTGGGACATTTAGTTTAAAATATTCAGCAACATTGCTTTTCTCCTGAAACTTGTAGCACCTTGTTTTTCATCCAGTATCCACTCAATTATACATCCAACGAAGAGAATGCCTTAACTTCACACAAAAGCACAAACGCCTAAGAAAGAAGGAATACCTCATTGACCAGGATGTGTTTTTCATTAGTGAATTTACATTTTAAGAAAAGTATGTGATCATCGACTTTCTCTCTAAGATTTTAGATTCTATTTTTTTGAAATCTCGGTTCTATGAGAAAAATTTAGTGGACAGAAATGTCATCCTGTGGTCATAAAAGACAAAAGAGACCTGGTAGACATCTATCAAATTTTTTAACTATTCCTCCATCCTCATTTTACAGGAAGAAAATAACGTCCAGAAAAAAGGATAAAGCTAAATGTTTAACCCTAGGTAACCGAGACCAGTTTTGAGGAGGGCCCAGGACTGGGCAGTGTCTCAGTCTGTCAAACAAACCCTGGCTCCCTGTGAGTCAGAGGCACTTAACAACAGCACCTTGGAACAAGGATCCCTCCTGACAAAATGGCTAAGCGTGGCTGCTTGGGAAAGGTCAGCAACATACTAGTGGTTCTGCAGGAGAAATGGGGATCTGTTCTCATCAAGATGAGAATTTGGAAAAGCAACAGGGCAATCATTCACCTTCTATTACAAGACAGTAACAAAGCTGGGAGACTGAAATTTTAAGTACGTGGTCTTTTTCCCCTTTCATCCCCAGTCAACAGTCTTTACAATAGCTCTCTGATGATTTAAAAAATTCAACCCATGTGTTTTGTATGTAAGGCTTAGGGAGAGCTGTGAAATTCTGTACTTTTTTATATGTATTAATCCACTATGCACATGACGTAGTTCTCCTCTGAGTCACAAATTTCTGAAACACTCATATTCACATGAGTTGTTTCAAATTATTTCTAATCAGCTTAAGCTCATCTGCTTTATGAGTTTAAGGATAATAGATGTCTCCACTGGTGATTTTAATTCTTCTTCTGTATATTCACTTTTCTGTACTCCCAAGGATTTCAGATAAACCAACGACTCTACAAATGTCGACCCTCATGCCTCCCAGAGCTGCTGGGCTATACTTCACAATCCTGCTGGGTACAAAAGTTGATGAAGGATGATACCGAAAAATCGGTGCCCTTCAATATTTGCTGTAAAAGTGTTTTTTTCTCTCTTGTAGGCCTTTCCCACTGACTCTTGAATCTGCTGGTTAAAAATAGCCACTAATACCCTGTGCTTAAAAATAGTTTATAGATACTTGGATTTAAAAAATAAATGCAAAAAAATTAAAATAAATGCAAAACTTTTTTATACAACTCATGGCCTCTTCTGCTTTTTATTTATTTTTAAAAGAAAATATGAAGTATTCCGTTAGAAGACTATTCAATGCACCTATAAAAATAGAACTTCCCATTAGGTTCTGAATAGCTGACATTCCACAGAAAGTATGCACAAGTACCACACTGCCAAAACCACCCTCAAAAGGATGAACACAAAGAATATTCTCTCTGCAGGAATTCAAGTAGTTATTTCATATTTCAATTGATTGGCAAAGTCTCTTACAATTTTCCCATATGAATATTTCACTGGCTTCTTTAGATCATCCTTATAAAATCTATGTTTGAGATGTGCCTTGTTCTAAAACTACTCACTTTCTGCCTTGTAGACTACCACTACAGCAATTTGGAGAAATTATCTGTCTACATCTATTATGATCTCTCTTTCAGTCACCTATACTGTTAACTATTCTTTTATGCTGGTCTCTAACGCACTGTGCTTATTAGATTGTGTTTAACTATTTTATTAATCTCTTTTATTATAAGAGAATAGTTGGCAGTATTTCTCTTAAATTTTGAATATTGCAAACAGTCTGAACTCTTCTAAATGCACAGGCTCAACTGCTTAAAACAAGAAGGATATTTTTAATTGAAGGAGCCCTGCTGACATAGTGGACTGCTCACTGCAAGGTCATCAGGTCAAAATGACCCGTTGAGTCTTTATACTCCTCTCAAGATTGACAGTCTTGGAAAACCCATGGGGGTGTACTAATTAGTCTACCGTATTCTGCCACCTTGAATCGACATCAACTCAATGGCAGGCAGTTTGGTTTCCAGCTTGTCTATGAACGTTTACTCTCAGAAATCTCTTTATTTTAGTTCAGAGACTTTAATAATATGAATAACTATTACTGCTACAGACATGGGCCACTGTATTTGAAAGTATTACTTTGGGGGTTGCCAAGTTTTATACATCCTTCACTAACTATAAAGTGCTAAATGGGGGAAAATGGTGTGTGCAAAAAGCAATCCTTATTAGAATCTGCAATAAATAACTTAGTTTGCACAGAACTGTTTCCCTATTATTGGATCCTTAAATCATTTTTCTCTATTTACTGTCTCATTTAATCTTTGTGATCCAAAGCAGACACTGTGAATTGGATCAACCGGAACCAGTATGTTGTTTGTTTGTTTAAACCACTTTATTAGGAGCTCATACAACTCTTAGCACAATCCATTCATACATTCATTGTATGCAAAGCACATTTGTACCTTTGATACCATCATCATTCTCAAAACATTTTCTCTCCACTTTAGGCCCTGGTATTGGCTTCTCCTTTTTCTACCCCTTCCCCACTCCCCGCTCCCCCATGAACCCTTGATAATTTACAAAATGAACAAGTATTTTTTCTTTCATCCTTATGGTAGACCTGGAGTTTGTAAATGGTGGTGGTCTACATCAATCTTGTTCCCTATTCTTTTTCCGAGTGACTGGATAAGTGTGGGCATGTAGCCCAGTCCTGATCGATGAGGATCAATGGGTGGTACTTGGGTATATTTCTGATTGCTAAGAAAAGACTGTGTCTTTCACTGTGTCTGCATGTAATTGCTTCTCTGGAGACTTATATCTCTATTGATAACATGTCCACATAGGTAAGGTGAAGTCTTGCCTACCCTGGAGAAGGATATCATGTGGAGGGGCAGTGAAAATGAGGAAGGTTCTCAGGAGACGGATTGACACAGTGGGTGTGATAATGGTGTCAAGCACAGAGACGAATGTGAGGATGGTGCAGGGCTAGGCAAGTATATCCCTCTGTTGTGCATAAGGTCAACTCAGGGCATCTAACAACAACAAGAACGTGGGAGTCAATGGGCAAAAGGAATGGGCTAGAATAGCGCATGAGAGCTGAAGGAAGCTAAAAAATCCTGGAACCACCTATCTTTACTTCCTCCTTAGATAATACATTATATGTAGCATAAAACACAGATCTAGCAGAAAATTTCATTTCTGACAGCCTTTTCTTAACCTTAAGGTCCAAATGATAACTACTTATGACACTGCATCATCAAAAAAGGACATAGTCATATCATCTGTTTACCTTATAAAGATTAATTTCACATTTAAATAAACACCCTCAAGCAGTCATCTTAAAAAAAAAGAGTAAAATGTGAATGTAACATGAATACACATAAAAACTATTATGTTCATTATTTCAGTGAGAAAGATTACACGTAGTGCAAAATGGCCTTAGACTAGATTGCAACAATAAATGAGCGCGACGTGGGTACTTACAAGTCAAACACCAAGTAATGGAAGCCCTCTTCTGAGATGCTGTCATGAAGCCGCACTAAGGGGAAAAAAGAGAGGAAAAAGGTTGATGCCATTTGTACGTCCATTGTCAATGCTAAACCGACCTTTGAAACACTCATTAAAAGGCATCTGGACTCCTACTACAAATGGTATTATTATTATTATTAATCTTAAGCCTCTGGAAAACCAGTGCTCTCATCCATAAAGCTCGGTTCCGCATAGATTCAAGGCTTCAGCTCTGACTCTAATAAACGATACGCTCTCAGTCAGAAGAGCACCTCGCCATCCACAGAATGGCTGTGGTGTGTCCACGCGGCAACAAGATGAGCAAGATCACGCACACTTTGCCAGGCCGTTCTTGTTGGAAGGTCTTTTCCACTTGACTTCTCCACACGGGAATGTCCCGTTACAGAGCCCGGTGGCTCCAGTGGATGGTTCGGAGGTCATCTTACAGAAGCCAGTGGCCAGACCTCTCTCTCACAGAGCTCCTGGGTAGTTCTGAATGTTCAACGTTTCAATCAACAACCGACTTGAATAGCCAAGAGTGAGCACTACAACAGGCAGCCAGAGGGATCATTTTAAGATTCTACTATTTGGACTGTCTGCCTGCCTCCACTCTCCCTTCTTTCCAGCTATTCCTAAAGACCGTTTCCTGACCAATATGTGAAAACATAGTTTTTATTATGCCGTTGCTTAGCTTGGGGCACTAAAATCTATTTACCAAGTCACAGCTAGAACATTTAATAAAATAACCCACTAGCTCTCCAAATTAATACAATTTAAATTTTTTCAGGGTGCTAGAATTGCATTGGAAATTTGGGACCCAAAACAATGTTCTTCTGTTCAACGTGCATATTCCGTTGTGGGCAATGTAGTTTTCACCTAAACACCTACCACCACACATCTCGTCCCCACAGATGGTAACCTCTTCCAGAACACATAGTAATGTTTTTGTTTTCTAATTACTCATATCACTAGGGGGTCACTTGACCTTCAAGAGCACAGGGAGGGGTACAACTGCTGTCATAAAAATTACCGCAAAAAAGTCACAACTTCTCCTGCAACCTTTTGTATTTTTCCCATTCCTGACCACTTGGTAGAAAATGTGGATTCTAACGCCTTGAGGTCATCACTTGAACTATACCCATCTAGGGAGTGAGTCTGTGGTACCTGTAAAATTCTAAGTTGAGGAACTTGAGACTGTCCCTCTCATTTACAATCTCATGCCATCCATGCTGTAGCTCATCCCTGGCCCACGGTGCTCTTCAAAAAACTTTTCAAGGTAGAGAAAGACTTGCTCTACCCCTCATTTAAGATCACCATTGGTAAACTATGCATTTTCTATTGTCATCAGCACAAGTTGTGGGTTTCATAATCCAGGCATCTACGAGTCAGGCCAAGCAGCTTAGCCTCAGACCCTCTGTTCCATGTGGCTCTGGACTTCATGGATAAACATTCCACAGCAGCCTCACTTTTATTTTATTTATTCTCATTTTGTTCTTCAGCGATTTACAGACTCAGCATTTTATTTTTTCTAACTTAGTACTACTGCTCTTTTATTTAGCATATTGATTTTTTTGCTTGTTTACCAATGTTACCTAACAGGAATCATAGCTTGTAAGTCTTTTGATTCTTTCAAAAAGACCTAGTACATGTTATTTTCACAAAATGATGTTGGAGCATTAACTATTCCAAGTGCTAGCTTTTTTTCAGGGCATTTTTAATGAAATCCTTCATTTCCATATATGTTTAGAATAAATCATTAGAGCACAAGAAACCACCTTGTAACTTTAACTGTGTGGACAGTATTCCTTGATTTGCCTGTATCCAGAAAGAGATGCCTGCTGCTTTTCTGTTTCAGCTAGTGCTGCCAAATATGATCAAATGCTTGGCTCGATTGGGCATTTTCTGTTCGTGGGCACTTAGCGCTGTAAAGAAAGCCAGGTCACGGCTGCTAATTCTCTGCTGAGGCTTTCTTGAAAGACACAGTTTCACACCTACCACATGTAACACACACAACGACACGGCTACTTCAATAACCTCTCCTGTTCTCCTGCTAAAAAAACAAATATATTTTAAAGTAAGTCATTCACAACCCATGATGCCCTGACATCTGTGCTGTGAAAATAAAATGGATGGCTATGCTATCAAACATCAAAAGTGTTTAAAAAAATCACAATGTGAGTAGGAGAAAACCTTCCCTTCTCCCTTAGTGTCTTAAGATTAAAACCTCAGGCTGATGAGCCTCTAGAGACAGCAGGCAGAACAAGGGACCCTGGAAGGGATGGGGGGAGGCGTGGGGGGAGGCGGAAGCGGACAGCAAGGAGTTCGTGGAGGAAGCAAATGTTGTGAAACCGACTGTGGTCACCATCGTCCAACGTGGTTTGATGTGATTGAATTGTGGAATGATATAATGCCTGTGTTAGCTTCCAATGAAAGGGTTTGGGGATAAGAAAGAAAAAAGGATTAAAGTGTCATTTAAAGCTGCAGTCACAGGTGTTTGGATGAAAGGGCAGAAAATTTGAGCAGAGAAGACTAGGTCAATAAATCTGGAGAAGTTCTAACATCTGATTACATCTGAAATCAAAGCTTCATAATAGAATTACTATTGGCTTTTTAATACTGGTGAACGACCCTCGTTTGGAAGTGACTTATGTTTGAACAGGTCAAATATTCCTTGGCTGCCGATCTCTGATGTTTCGAACGAGATGATAGGGCTTTGGTCAGTACTAGGAGACAGAAGTGCCCTGGCAGCAAGCACAGGCCACAATGGATGAAAGACAAGCCATTCAGCCAAGTTCACTCCTTTTGTAATACACACTTGCAAAATAAGCCTCAGGATTCTCAACTTACTGTTTGGTTGTGCAAATTCATCCAGCATGATTATGTCAATTGTTAGCAGAAACAAGTTGATGGAGTCCTGCATCTATACCACCCTCATTGTTGTTGCGTCAACACCGACCCTACAGGGCACGGAAGAACTATGCCTGTGGGTTTCGGCAACACCGTCCAAGAAAGCGAAATTTGATGCCAACATCTCACAGCAACCTTAGGGGGCAGGATGGAACTTCTCCAGACTAGAACTCTTTGCAGGAGTCGAAAGCCCTTGTCTTTCTCCTGCGGAGCTGTCAAACTGCGGGCCTTGCAGTTTGCAGCCCCGCTCATAACCCTGACACCACCAGGGCTCCCCAGTCAGATCCTACTTGGGATGTACATGTCTATGTATATATGTGGAGATACCCACATTTTCTTTCTCTCATGATTTCTTCTTTCTTGATGTCCTTCCTTGCTTTCCTTCTACTTTTGTGCTAACGCTTGTGTTTCTTAAAGAAAAACAAAAATCAGAGGCTCACAAAATCGCCACGAATTCTACTTGTCAACAAAACCATGTATGGTTATTTAATATTTAGAGGGACTTTCTACATGTTGACAATGACACTGAGGACGGGTTTGCTTCCATTTAAAGTTTCACTCTTATAGTCCTCTAGAGCACATCATCGTAGACATCATCTATGTCTCCATGACTGGCTTTCTCAGCCAGTCAGAAATACCCTTTGTATTTATCCTCCTGTTCTTTTAAACAGTGGTCAATAGATAAAGACTGTGTTTATTTTCGTAAGAAAAAAAAAACAGATGCAGTCATTATTTCATAAAAATAATGGCCTATTTTTTTCACAACAAAGTAATTCCACAAAGTTTTGCTTCTCACAGATGCTGGCATCTGATTGATGCCTGGCCAACCTTGTATGCCTGAGGTCTTGTGTTGAAACACATTGTTCCATATTCTTTCTATGGAGCTTGTCTGTGATTGCCATAAACCAAACATATGGTTGCACACAATTAGCCTAATTGCAGTCATTCCTAAGATAAACTTAAAGAGAAAATTTCAAGAGTATAATGAGAAAAACACTTTAGAAAACAGGTCATACTATATCTTGCCAGTAATTCTTTTTCTAAAGTTTGCTCATGGGTAAAATCCAGTTTGTGAATAAATGAATTTTCATAAATTATAAAACTGTGCAACATCCTTAACCTAGAGCAAAATTCTGAATGCCATGAGTTGAACTATAGATGGGGAAAAGAGAGTCAAAATATTACCAAATATTAGTTAACCGGAGGCCTAATTGTAAATTTGGTAATTTGCAATTAAGATGTCACAGGATCACCACTGCCCCTTTCTATGGCTTTTGTGTTATGGCATGATTTCTCTACAGCTGTCTCTGATAACCAGTTCCAGAGTCAAGAAGTCAAGTAAGGTTTTGGTGCATGTAATAAAGAAAATAAATTTCATTTAAGCATGTTAGAGGATCCCTATTTATTTAAATATTTACCTTGCCCTGGATTATCTAGAGAAGCAAAATCAGTAATGGATACACACACACACACAGGTGTGTGTATATAAATGTAGAGAGAGAATTTTATTTCAGGTTAACTGTTTATGTAGGTAGGATGGCTGGCAAGTCCTAAATAAATGAGTCAGGTGTCAGATTGGAGGCTTCTCCTGACGCCTATGACTACAAAAGGTGACAGAATTAAAACCAGCAAGTCCAGCAGAAGACTTCTGAATCACAGAGTTCTGGGATCTAACAGATCTCAAAATATGCATGTCAGGCAGGAGGCCACTGGCTCATTTTCCAAGAACCAAATGCCAGAAGATTAACAGTTAAATACAAGATTGAGAAAGAGTAAGCTTTCTCAGGTCATCCATGTATATTGGATGCAGACCACACCCCCCAAGGAAGTTCTTTCAACAGACTGGCTACTCAATTAGATAACAAAATGAAGAATGATTATACATTATCTCAAGGAACTGAGAAACATGGCCTCGTTGAGGTGGCACTTAACATTAGTCATCACAATATTTTACTTAAGACATCAAACAGAATAACAATGTCAATATAAGACAAATAAGCCTTGCAATAATTATTACATTTAATTTGTAGAACCACCTTAAAGGTTGTTTTCAAATAAACATAATACTGTTTTCAAATAAATATAAACTACTAAGGTTAAGGAAATTTTCACAAGTGACCAAGTTAAGTCTAATATCAAAATTTGGATTCTAAAAATCTTGTTTTTACATATTTGTCAACCATCTACTCCCTTGTATATTATGAATTTGTCAGTATAAGAAAATAAAATAATAATAAAAGTAAAATAAATATGATAAAAAGAGAAAGAAAAGCCATGTTAAGTAGTGATTATTTTCATGAAAATTAAAAACTACTTCAAATACATACCATTTAAAATATAAAGCTTACATTTGGGAGGACAGGTCATCAGACAAGGCCTAAGGCATAGAATCAACATATCCACATTTATTTCTCTCTATGGTCTCCAAATCCCTTGAAAATGATTCATTGCTTACTTCACTTCAAATTAGCAAAGCTACAATGTACAATGACTGAGTCAATTTGCTTGTTATTTAATGAAACAAAAATTTGACCAAAATTTAAAGAATCTTTCAATCTTCCAAAGTATGTTATTTACCATCAATTAAAATTAAATTATTTTTGTCTGAAAACAATCGACATTCCTAATTCTTGGACATTATGACAATATTATAAGAAAGGCAAAAGGGGGTGAAGGGGAAAAAAGGGGGGAGTCAAAGATATAAAGTCAGAAAGCAATGATAATAGGGGAAAGAGTAGGAAATTAAAACTGTCAATAGAATCATTATAAAAGTTGCTTATTAAATACAGCTTATTGATTTTGAAGACCTATTAAAGGCAACTGTCTAAAAGATGTGAATCTTTCTTACTTATATCTCCTAACAGTATTCCTGATCAAATTAAAAAATGGATAGTCATTATTTTGTGATACTATTTATAAGTATATTATATATTTGAAAATTATACTGCTTCTTACTCTTCCTTACAGCTAACACTCATGTAGGCTAACACACTCCTGGCCATGAATGAACCATATCTGAAAAATTCATATCCTTGTGCAGCTCATACCCCACGCTGACTCTGGCCTTGAAGAATTTGCGTTAGGGACGGGACATCAGCATGTGTACTGCAAGTGGATCTGCAATAAGCTCCTGCAGACCCGAGCTGTCCCTCTTGGAAACTCTCTGTCCCAGTAACAAAGCGTTTGGGTTGGACTCAAACACAAGCGAGCATAGGGAGTAAGTCTGTGGGTGAGTAGTTATCTTGGGTATTCAATCACTGACAGAGCGTAGAGCTGCAGACAACAGCTTGGGTGACTCCCACGACACCGTGTGGAGTGGCCCAACAATCTGCTGGAACGACAGTCAGTCCATGGAGGCATGAGAAATAGGCTAGTTGTGTTGGTTAATCCATGAAGTTTGGAATGTGAGTTGTTAGCCAACAACATGTACGTAAGAAATAACAACTTGCAATGTGTGATCAGATATCTCCGTTCTTATTTCTAAAAACACATAATCATTTCAACATCATAAGCAACTTATGTACAGCAGGAAAATAAAACTGAGCTTAACCTCAGGAAATATGAAATACTGAGTATAAATCTCTACAGCAGGGTAATGCTGCCAATGTTATCATAACACTAATAAAGTAATTCATGGAGAACAGATTGTATTGAATCCTCACAATCACTGTTTGTGAGCTCTGAGCAATATTCATGGCTATAAATGAGGGAGTTTTCATATTTTTTGCTTTGCTATGTTGCTAGGATTGAGGTTGTTGGCTTTGGTTCATAGCCTGAGTTGCAAAAATGGCAGCTTGTGCACCAGATCCTTTTTATATTCCATCAGCAGTTCATTATAATTCACAGCTAGAGCAAGCACTACCCAAGGGAGGCCACGCAATGCACCAAGCCTTCCCCCAAAGAGGGGTGCCAATACTGAGTTCATTTGCTAAATACATATGCATTAGCATGTGAACATTTTACTTGTCAAATGATAACACTCCAGTGAGGAATTGCAGCTTTGACGATTACCAAACGGGTGTTTATGAGAAACTTGTCATTTCTAGAGACAGAGAGGAAAAAAAGTTTGGAAGCACAAAATTCATTAAAAAAACATTAAATCAATTTCAAAATTAAACTAATACTACTCTGACCACTGAAGGTAACCTTCGTTATGTGTTTCATTTTTTCTTAATCTCTATTTCCTATGATACAAAATAATGTAGTTAATAAAATGACATCTTTTAAAAATCTTGTATAAAATATATCAATAGACTCAGTATATTTGCAAAATGTCTTATTCTGCTTCTTTGAACTATACTTCCGAATATATTTTTCATTCACTGTACATTAAAATAAGCATATGTATGAAATGATATATCATCTCTCTATATAAGCATATTTTTCATTATGTTTTTGTTAAAGCCGACAGTGCCATGTAATTTATATTTTGGTTTCCTTTACCTTTAAAATTAGGACATAAAAAGTCTAGGAATCTAACTTCGCTGACTAAGACAAACAAGCAAACTACTCCAGCATTGAAGCCATCCTCTGTTCTAATTTTAGAAATTTGAACACACAAATTGCTAAAGTTACATAAGCGATATATATTTTTAACAAAACACATCATAAAATAGCCTCATTACCAAATGTCAAATATCTCATTATTGAATGCTCAATTGAATTAGCTTCTATAACAGAAATTAAAATAATGTTAAAATTATTGTAGATATGATTCCTGTAGTGACTAGGTAGTGGTTTTAAAATTTTAATACTTACATTACCGCTTGTTAAAAATTCACTGCTTCTACTTACGCAAAAGAAATTGGAATAAAACATTTTTAAAATGAGAAAATAATTATTGCAGGAAAGTTTTGATCTTAAAATTGTACTAAAAGAATATAGATCTCATGGATGGATCCTGAAATCGATACAGATGGTCAAGCAGATCACTTCTACTGATACTGGGTTCCTTTTTGTGGGGAGGCATCACTGTCCTCTGGTGGGAGTGGGAGGCCCAGCTTTGCTTCTGGAGAGCTGCTGTTGGATTTGAACCGTCAAGCCAGTGGGCCGCAGTCTCACACTCAACCACTGCACCACTGCTCACGTTCCTTTCTTATCCCCCAATTTCTATCCCATTTTTGTTAAGAATTAATTAACAAGTCTATATTAATTTCAGTATCATTGGAATCCATGGGGTCAGGATATTATCCTATATGCCTTCCTGGAATAAATTTGATTTCCTTCTATTTGGCCAAAGGTACTTACAAGTCTAATTATTCCAAGGAGCATCTGAATAAAGATCAATTAATATTGAGAGAATTTCAATTTGGGAAGAGAAAAAGATTACTAATCACTTGATTAGTGATTGCTGATTATAGGCAGATCAGTAATATCAACTGTATGACACATTAATAGTATAAGGGAGCAATCTTAAAAGAAGAAAGTAATAAGTAGCTAAAAATACACCCACCCAAATCATTGAAATATGAAAGTATTAGATCATTTATTAGAATATTTTCCTTTTCACTTTAATAAATAGATATGTATATAGAAGATTCACAAGACTAGCAACAACTAGATATGTTTGCATTTTTCTGAAATACAATCAATGTCTTCTTGTATATTTCAATTGCATCATTCAGGTGCACAGTTTAATTTCATTCTAATAATTATAATCTGCTTTTTGGAAAAGAGATTACATTTATTGGGGAAAAATACTACTCATTTCAAGCTCATTATTTTTTAAAAAATCTTTCCTCTTTCAATTTTGCTTCAATATGGCCAATTCTACATTTTTCAGTCTGAAGTCAACTTCCTTTTCTGTTCTTTTTTTAACCTTGTGTTTTACTATTCCACATTTCTAATTATACACTAAGCCCCTCAGTGATTGCTTCTGGATACCTTGAATCACCGAGGAGAAGGTAGAGTCTTCTGCCTTGGCCAATCTCACTCTACGTGTGGCGCTTGGGCAGACATTCTGACAGGAAAAGCTGGAAGTCATCAGTGTGGAAAGGTTCCTGACATCATGAACAGGGTAATTGACTCAAGTGAAGAAAGGGATTGACCTCAATAATGTACTCAAGTGGAGCAAATCAGCCAGTCAAATGCTTAACTGAAGCACCACTAGGACTCCTTATTTAAAACTCTAATCCCTTGTAAAATTGAACTGGATTCTATGAAAAATGCAAAGGCCTGATCATTGGAGCATTCAAATTACTTGACGTTATTTAAAAAAATGACTGTCCAAGGGACCAACAGGCATGTCTTGGGAGAAGAACAGACAGAGGGCTCTTTAAAGGCAAGGATGGTGATACATCATTTGGGGCATTTTAGACAGGTTGTTAGGAGAGCCAGTCCCTGCAGAAGGTCATCATGCTGGACAAAGAAGTGGGGCAACACAAACAAGGAAGGTCCTCAACAAGAGGAATGGACACAGTGGCTGCGACAATGGGTTCCGGCATAAGAACCATTGTGAAAATGGTGCAGGACTTGTGCCTACCGTTGTCGTGAGTTAGAACGGTCTTGATGGCACCTAGCCACAGCAACATATTGTGCATAATTAACATCAAATCTCTAGTTTCCCTACTGAAGGATTTTACAGGAAAAAATATTGAACAATGCAAGAGACATCAAAAGAAGAGGGAAGGAATATATGCAGTCACTTTACCAAAGAGGACTTCAACACTCAAACATTGCATATAGCCAGGGGTATTCAAGAAAGAAGCTCAAGCTCACAGAAGCCACTGGCAGAAAATAAAATGATACAGAAGCTGATGGAATAACAATTGGAATGTTTCAACAAGCAGGGGCTCCCTCATTAAAGTTGAGGAATTTCTACACAGTCTACTGAGTAGAAATAATCCATCTTTGTGATGATTCCAAAGAAAAGTGACCCCAAAGGTTACAGTAACTATATATCAATATCATTAGTATGACATGCAAAAAGATTTTGCTGCAGTTAATTCGAAATCAATTGAAGCCAGGCATTCATAGGGAGTTGCCAGAGATTCAAACTGCATTTAGAACAGAATGTGAAACATAGGCTCTCATTGCTCACAATCAGAAGAATTTTGGCTTATGAGCAGAGAATACCAGAAAGAAGTTTGTGTTTTAGTGACTATGCAAAGGCATTTACTGTGGGAATCATAACAAACAATGGGTAATCTTGAGACACATGGGGATTTGAGAGCGCATTATGTTCATATGTACACAGACCAAGAGGCAGCTATTTGAAAGGGACTAGGGGATACTGAAAGGCTTAAAATCAAGGAAAGTGTACATCATGAATGTTGGTTGGTAACAGTTTGAATGGCACCTCATGCACATATCATAAAATTCAATAGTTTAATCATACCCAGATGAGTTGTGCAATCTTCACCAAAATCAAACAATGTTATTTGTGCAATTTTTTTTTCAATTTTGGCTAAAATATACACAGCTTAACATTCTGCAATTCAACAACTTCTCCATGTATAATTCAGTGCCATTGATTATACTCTTTGTACTCTACAGCCATTGTGGATATTCTTTACTTCAGGGCTGCATCCTTCCGCTTATCCAACATGTATGCTATACAAATAATCTGAGAAGATGAACTGTATGAACAGGAACACTGCATAAATATGAGTCAGGCTTATTAATGACCTGAACTAGGTAGGTGCCACAGTCCAGAGAACTTGCAGTCCTTACTGCTGAAGATCACAGATTGTGGTTTCCGATATGAATTACAACTCAATGTGAAGAAAACAAAAGTCCTCACAACTGGACCAACAGAAAAAAATCACAGAACAGAGGACTGGGCAGTGTTTGTTTCTGTTTTACAAAGGCTTCTAGGAGTCAGGGACTAACCTGACAGTAAATAACAAAATGATACTTCAGTCTGCTTGACGAAGGCAGTCATGGGGGCTGAGAGTTAGCTGACTGGCTAGAACAGTCTGGGTTTGAAAGGTGTGATGCCAAAACTGGGCACTCAGATCTCTTGGTCTTCACTTGGCAAAGTTGCTGATGGTGCTTGTCAGGATAGTTTGTGCATACTGCTGATGAAGTGACGGACCCCTCTAGCCTGTCACTAGGAAAATGATCCTGGTCATTTGCACAAGTCACTCAGTGAGATGGGGCTAAGCTATCAGTCTCCAAGTGGTAGGGTCAGGAGTGCAAGGGTCATCCATCCCTGGACAGGGAGTAAGGACTTCTGGCCAATGTTCCCCAGTCTGAGGCACTGGGGATTATGCTGCCAGTCTTTAGTTGGGCAAGGCAGGGGCGCATGGCATTCAGACAGTTGGGGAGGAGTAAGGAGGAGGGTAGACTTCTTGGTCATCGGTCCACCAGCATGGGAGGGTGTGTGGCCAACCATCAGGTGAGTCGGAAATGGGCGTAAGAGGCAGGTAGTATAGCCACATGCTGCTGGTCACTGGTATGGCTATGTAAAAATATGTGCCAACAGTTACCAGTCTCGCGGTGCTGATGTGGAGGTGTTCCATTGCTTGGTAGGCCGTGTGGCAGTAGGAAGAGCGTGCAGTAGTGGAGAGGTGAGGTGGTGGAGGGGGCTCACACTGACATTCGTGGTCTGGCAACCCTCGAGTGCAAGGAGCAGATCACGGGCCAGGGGCTATAGTGTAGAACTTGTGGTACCAGTTTCTAGGCAGGTGGGAAGGAGGTTCCACACACCAAGGGCAAAGAGAAAGAGGGAACTATCTTCCAGAGGACACTGATATGGGCATCAAGGGTTGCCCCTAAGCTGCAGTTAATCAGCTCCTGACCCCCAAGCAAATATCGAACGGTGCTGCTAAGCACCCATCAGGCAGGGGCTCCAGCTGCTATGCCATGGAACCAGCACCCAGTGGAAATTCTTCAGCCAAATGCTCAAGGACTGCTACTTCTGACCCGAGGCTCAGACTCCTGCACTGCGCTGTGACTACCAGGAACCCCAGAGTTCTTGCCACACCTTCAGGAACTTTGGTTTCTTCGATCCGTTCAAGTTCCACTCACCTTGCTTTCCTCTAGCTTTGTTTACACACTGTCTCTGTTTCCTACTGGGGATTTCATAAGGTGGCCTTCCTTTGCTCCTTAACCAGAAATGCTGCTGACCTTGTCTCCATGATTCTACTGCACCAGGCTGGTGCATGATTCTACTTGCCAGGCACTGACAATCTGTGAATCTCTCATTTGGGGTCTTCATTCGGTGTCTTCTTACTCTGTGTTTGATCTCATCCTTCCCACTACCATTTGATGCTCAGGTTTCCCAGACTGCCATGGGGACAGCTGCTTTATTCAGCTCTTGGGTCTTTGCTAGAGGGGGGAATGGTGAGGTGGGCCTGACTGAGCCTCCAGCCTATCCTGGGCAGCCTCCAAACAGACCTCATTTCATTTTGGAGTGGTTTTTAGTGACTAACCAGAGAAAGAACTTAAAACATTTCTGCTGCCAACCTGAAACTAGGCTCTCTTCAAAAAATTAGCCGTGAGGTTTAGTTGCTTTTCTGACAATAGTCTTTTGAGAATTGAGTCAATGGAAAAACATATTAGCTCATCCTTTCTTTGCAACTTACAACTACTTTATCGTAATGCTTGAGCGTCTCCAGCCCAACGGCTCCCTCCTTTCAAACTTTTTTTCTGAAAATCCATTTCTCTATCAAATATTTTTTTTTCCTATCTTGGCTCTTCCTTTTCCTAACTTAAAATGCTATTAGAATGATAATAAGAAATGCCTTGTAAAGCTGTGGCTAATACCTGGGTTATATTGATAAATAAATAACACCTTTTTCTTCCTACAGCTACTTTCTACTGAAACTGCTTTAAAATAGTAGTTTATTTCCTGCGGATGATATACACAAGCATGGGACACATGTAAAACAATGTTCTGTAAACTTAGGCTCATAGGAAAAACCATGAAAGTTATTTGTGAATCTAACAATCAAGAGTTAGGTACTCGTGGAGCAAACGAGAAAAATTGGTAAATACAACCATGGATGCAATTAAGGCAGTATATATCTGGCAGTTTGGGGAACAGTTCTTTAGTGCAGTGGAGAGGATTCAGGCTGAATCTTTTTTAAAGTAAGGAATCTTTTGTTGTTGTTGTTGTTGTTGTTGTTGTTTTGGCATCACTGCCCTCTGGTGGGAGTGGGAGGCCCAGCTTTGCTCCGGGAGAGCTGCTGCTGGATTTGAACCTCCAAGCCAGTGGTTCGCAGTCCCCCACTCAACCACACCAGCAGGGCTCAGCCTAAAGTAAGGAATCTTAATTCCTCCCTCTGAAACTAACAGTCCATTACTATGACATCAAGGAAATTAAAATGAAATGTCTGATATCTAATTGACATCTCAAACATTCACTGTCTTTGCTTTCCTCAGAGATATCTCCCCAAAGACAAGCCCGTGGAACTCATGAACTTCTCCCCCAAATCCTGCTCCATCTGCTGCCTTTCGCCTCCTCCAAATTGTTCAGGATAAGGCCACAGTGTTGGTCTTCACTCCATTCTCTCACACCCCAAATTAAACGTAATCACAAATATATATAATATATATTTATTATATATAATATATATGATCTAATATAGATAATATACAATGTATTATCTCTCTAGATAGATAGAGAAGGATACATGCATATTTCAGTAACCTATTGTTTCATTCTTCTTGCCCTTACTGTCCTTTATCACAACAGTTAGAACAATTCTATTAAACTGAGTTCTGATTAATGCCTCTCTGATCACAATACTCCAGTGACACTCCATCTCCCTCTGATTAAAAGCCAAAACCCTATTCAAGGGCTTCCAGGTCTTACCACGCCCAGGTCCGCTATCTCCCACTTCACCCACTCTCTCCTGGACCTCTGCCCTTAATACCCTTCCACCATCCCACTGCCTTCCATATAGGTCCCGTTGCTGCTGCTCGAAAACCCCATAAGCTCTATCTCTGAGTCTTTGCACAGACAGTTTCCTTTGCCTGGAACTCCTTTTCCCAGAGTGAGTCTCTTGACACATTCCTTTATCTCCTTCAAGGATCTCCTAAGGTTTCTCAGAATATTTTTGTTGAAGATAAAATTCTATTAGAACACATCCAGAATTCTTGGTGGTGCTGTGTGGGTAGGCATTATTAGACTGCCAGCCAAAAGGACAGGCATTCAACCCCACCTGCAACTTGGTAGGAGAAAGAGGAGTCTGTCTGGCCCCATGAAGATCGACAGTCTCAGTGACTATATGCAGGGTCACTATGAATCGGAATCAACTCAATGGCAGTGGATTAGAACACAGCCACAGCATTGGTTAGGCATTTTGTAGAGTTCTTCTCAAGTTAGAACTGCAAAGAAACTGCAAAAATGACCTTACAGTGAGGAAACTCAAAAAACTAACTACTACTTTGTCCATTAAGAAAAAGTCTGTTGACTCTTGCAGGAGAAGACAGGATTATTGAAAAGGAGATGAATGGTTATGAGAAAGCAGGGTGTGCATGAACAATCCAGGTGGCTAACTGAAGCTACAGAGAACAAGGATGGTGAAGGGAGAGGACTTGGGAAGCTGGGAAAGACAATCCAGAGGAGAGTTACCCAGAGCCTGGGCTCACACCTAACAACTGTGGGAGGGTGTGGGGCTGGGTTGTGGTCCATGCTGGTGTGCAGAGGATCATTATGAGTGGGCATGGGCCTCCTGGCACCTAACAACAGTAAGAACAACTGGTATGGCTGAAAAATGGCATGGCGGCAAGTATCAGATGCTATCTGAAGAAAATGAAGCTTTAAGAGAAGGTAGCCAAAGAATGGTGGTGGGAGACACTGAGGGAAGAATGCTGCCGATTGCCTTCCAATAGCAGCGAGGAACAGGAATTCACCCACAGGACCTGTGGGGTGTAGAGGGCAGATAAGCCTGCCAGCACTTGTCAGTGCCACATGAGAAGTACTGGACTCAAGAGAAGCCCAGATTGGATCCAGCTATGACAAAGAGGAAAAAAAGGAGAAAGGGCATTCTGCAAATACTGTGCTACTAGATTGATCATGTTTTTTATTATAGGGAAGAAGAATACTAATAAAAGTGTTGAAAGTTGGTCATATTTTCATAGTCTAGTCCTAACAAGCCAATGCTTTTGAAACTGAAGAAGAGGTCTTCAGATTTGATAAATTTTAATACTTATTTCTCTTTTATATGAGCCATAATTTAAATTATACATAATTTAATATTACACAGGTACACACATATACACAGATCACATATATAAATGAATTATACACTATTTATTCCCTCACAGTTTTTGGTTATGTATAAGAAATTTCAGTAACTTTTTTCCCTGTATTCTCCATCACATGAAGAGATAGATTTGCAGCACATGTATGAATACACATGCAGAAAGAAGTACCTTCTGCCAAACCTCTATATATCCTTTTTCCCTCCCGCAGGCCTTCAGCCCCACAACTGCAGCAGGTGATGTGTACGACGGGGTTGGCCTCTGAGCTTTTAAAACTTGCTCTTTCGCCTCTAAGTACCTTCCTCAACCTCCACCATTTTACACATGAAATCTTCTCATGGAAGGAACATGCACTTCTGTGATTTTATTGCAATCCTATTTCTGGAGGACTTAATAAATCTTATTAAAATGTTCAGATTTCTCCTGTATTTAAAAATGCCCTAATTGCATACAGAACAATAAGCATTTACATCTGATTTTAATCCTTCACAGAACTTTTAATATTTTCAGGCTTAGCTTGAATGTTCAATGAATCAAGTTGTTCTCTCTGAGTCTTACCTGCTGGGAAGGAATACTGTAAACTGAATAAAGAAGATACCTTTTAAATTTGTTATTTAAGACAAAGTTGCTTGATGTTAATTTTTATTGAAATTGTCCTTGTCGTGTATATATTTTTAGGAAAAGTATTTTTTCAATTGTCTTTAACCAACAAAAGCAAGAGTAAGAAACAAGCTTTCATCTTAAAGACACTTGGTGGTGCTGGAGGTTAAGCTCTGGGCAGTTTACTAGCAGGTCAGTGGGTCAAACCAAACAGCCACTCCACAGTAGAGGGAAGCTGGCTTCTCCCAGATTTACATTCTTGAAAACCCTACTGTATAGATGCACCCTTTAAGTAGTGGCTCAAGGGTAAATTCTCACTTCCCCTGTGGAAGAACCTGGATTTGATTTCCAGTCACTTCATACAGGGCCAACATTCCTCTGTCAGTAGTGGCCATGAAGCACGTTGCTAAGGAGCCCCGACTATGCAGTGAGTTATATATTAGAGTTATATATTAGTCTGCTAACTTCAAGGTCAGCAGTTCAAACCCAACAGCCAGAAAGATGAGTCTTCTCCGCTCTTGAAAAGAGTGAGTCTTCGAAACGCACAGGGGGAGTTCTGTATGGTTACCACGGGTCAGAATCCACTCTAGGGCAGTGTGGCTTTCTGGTTTGTCTCTACTAAATAGGTGAAAACATTTTCTATCGCAAATAGTCATAATCTATGTTTGGTTGCTTGCTTTGCCACAGGAATCATATTGTATTCTTGTGGTTCCATTTGCATGATAATGGGAAGAAGATACAATGACATTATTCAGATATGCTTTGCCCGTAAATGAAATAATCTGGAATACAGAATCACAAAATTAGGAGAGGGATTTTGTTCTGATACTGGACGTTCTTTCAGGACCAGGACCACCATGGACTTGTTCCAGTTAACTCCCAGCCTAGGAGCCCTGGTGGCATCGTGGTTACACACTGGGTCAGGGTGATTCACAAGATCGGCAGTTAGAAACCGGGGACTGTCTGCTCCCACCAAGAGTTGCAGGCTTGGAAACATGCCGGGCAGTTCTACTCTTCTCCATCCTAAAGGGTGGACTCAATGGCAGTGAGTTTGGTTTTTTGGAATTCACAGCGTGTAGTATTTAAGAATATTTGCCAAATGAATGAAAGAAGGAACTTCCCACCTCTGTTAGGAACTTCACCTTAAGAACTTGGCCATGTTCTTAGTAGAGGCGGGTATTGGATCAAGACAGCACACTTCTGTGGTGTTTTTTCCTACTCCTTCCCTACAGACATACATTTTCAAAAACATGGAAGCATGCTGTGCACACTGATCACTCTGTGCACAGTTATTGCTTTATAATAGTTATGGTGACCTGCTTCAAGTCCATTACTCACAAAGTCACCATCATTTCCAAATGAAAATCTGGTGATACTCAAAGTATTTCAGAGGCTTCTTATTGATCTGAGAGACTTCCTATTGACTGAACTCTTTAAAATGACCCAGTTGTCATATAATTTATCATCCAAACTGGGACACTTTGAGAGAAAAAGGAGATAGTCAAAATTTTTACATAAAAAAAAAACAGGGGCAGTCTCTGGGAGAAAAAAAGAGAAGTGTAGTCATGCCACCCAAAAACCTTTCTTCTTCAACTTCCCTCACTTTCTCAGAGAGAGTTTGGCTCATTGTTCACTGTCTATTAAACACAGAAACAATGAAGGGCTAGGATTTCAAGTCCCTCATAGTCAAAAAGCTATAACTTACTGTTGTTTGTATCTTATGCTTATCTTCTCTTACCTCTCAGGCTCAGAAATATCTTTTCCTGGATTGTCACCTACGTACTCTGCCTGTACCTTGGAAAATCTACCTATCCGACAAAGCAAATTCACGCTCTTCATGATTCAGGCACTCAATGTGGAAATTCTTCCCTTTTACGTCCCTTGAGTTCCTCTTCATTTTAAGTGTACAGAGCGGGCAGAACAAAGATCACCCAATCAGACAAAAGCATGAATTCGTCCATCTTGAATTGGTTTATCTATGCTATGCTTATTAAGTTAAGATGTGTGAAACCTACCCAGGCAAAGAAAATCAGAATGAATGCCCACACCCAGCCAAAGTGCACCACAGAAACATAACCTGAATGTAACTGATATGTACATACACATCAAAACAAACGAATAATCTTTGCAAGACTCTTTGTATATGCTCAGTATAAAATAATAATACACATATGCTCAATGTGGGAAAACAAATAAATGTGAAATAGCAATTGGATCCTAAAGCATTTTATCTCTTAAAAATAAGTGTTTCTGTATACTTGGCAGAGAGTCATCACATTGCTTTGTGTTGATTCCTGCACAGTAAGAACTCTTTGCTCTTCATTTGATTTCTGATAGGAGTTCTCAGAAGGGAGAAAGCACTCGGCCCAATCAACATGGGTGTGTCCAGGAGGTACTGAGCACCTCACACTGCATCCACGGTCTCTGTGCTCAGTGTGACTCATGCATTCTGGCAAACAGAAGTGAACACTTGCTGAATGAAGTCATCTCTTGATGAATGAAAACCTGAGAAGTGTGGTGACCTGTAGTTAGTGCAAGGAGCCTTGCTGGCATGTGGATGGGGTTGCCACCCTAAGATGGGTATTTCAAATCCTCCAGCGGCTCTACAGGTAAAAAGAAGAGGCTTTCTACTCCTAAAAAGAGCTACAGCCTGGGGAACCCATAGGTGCAGTTCCACATTCTCAACAGGGTCTCTGAGTCTGAATCAACTTGATGGCTGTGAATTTGAAGGGATTGTGTTTTAGTGTATAGCTAGCACTTAGGAACCCTAATAACTATTAGGAAAGCATTTTTCTGAAAACATTGACATTATCTTAGTTTCAATAATATGTGTGCATATATATGTGTATATATATGTGTGTATGTGTGTACAGGATATATATATATATATATATATATATATATATATATATCCTAGAGTTTCCTTTACTTTTTCCTGGAGTTTTGGGTACGTCCTTGTGAGAAACAAAAATCTCTTCTTTCTGACCAGGCACATGCAATAGGGAGTAAGAGATCATCTGCCTAGACAGTTTGATATCTGGATGAACAATGGAATCGTTGCAGGAGAAAGCAGCCAGATAAAGGTTGTTTTCTCGTTACTTAATGTGCCTGCTTTAATCTATGGATCTTGAGGGCAAGGTACAGGTACTCAATATATAGTTTTCAGAGATCAAGTACTTCATTTATATATACACACATATACACACATAAAATAAAAATATATACACACATATACACATTTATATTATGTACATACAACTCTCTCATAGATGACAGATGATAGATGATATAGAAAATTACTGGACATATTAAAAATAAAATTGATCTCACAAAACTTACTTTCAAATGGGAAAAGAGACACCAAAGTCAAATAAATAGACAAATATATACGTAAGGAGAGCAATACCTACTCTGAACCAATAAAGCAGGGGAGGAGAGAGCAGGAGGCTGGAGAACGTATTTGGATAAAACTTCAAGGGTCAGGAAAATTTTCAGCTTTGACCAAAAGAAAGTGCCTAGAAGTCATGGTGGATGTCTCAAGGGAAATGGTCTAGAAGACAGAGGAAATGACAAGTGCAGAAGTCTTAGTGCAAGACTCCATTGCACATGCTTCAGAAACTGTGTCCAGAACAGAGCAACCAAGGGAGAGGATGGAAGGAGACCATGTCAGACAGGGGATTAAGAAAACTTGGAAAAATGTATATTTTTCTTGATAGCCTCTTCAAAATGTTTAAGACATTATGTGCAATCATGAACACTATTTTTTAAATCTGTACATATGATGATGACCCATAAACCTGTTAGATGTAACAGCAGTAAATTACCATATTTGTCATACCATAAGATGCACTTTTCCCCCCCAAAAGTGTGTGGGTTAGGTAGGAGGGTGCATCTTATGGCCCGAAGGTGTGATTCCCCCAGAACATTTGTTTATGATCCCATGAGCCTGCTGCTGTTTGCAGGCTGTGGATTGCTGTGTGTTTCAGGAAGCCCCGCCTCCTGGAGTCTCAATGTAAGTCAGATCACATGATGGGCACAGTGCATGCCTCCACTTATTTGTTAATGAAAGGATGATGGTTCTTAACAAGACTGTTGAGTATACACTGTTAGATATTACCATATTTTGCTGTATTTTAATACATATTTTAGTATACTGGTACTATTTGATTCAGGATATCTTTTTCTTGTTTTCCTGCTCAAAAAACTGGGTGCATTTATGGTCAGGTGTGTCCTATTACCCGAAAAATATGGTGCTCTGCAGCTTAAGACCTATTATATTTTTTTCCAGTAAAGGAAACAAAAACTTTGAAAAAGAAAAGGTACATAACCTTGTTAATTTTAGAAAGCCATTTTAGATACTAAAATGGACTGTAGTTAACATTAGCATGAAAAGTCGATCTAGGGAAGCAAACAATCTTCCAGGTGACCTTTCTATTGGAATGTGAGTCTGATATCTATCACCCTCTCTCATCCTCTCAAAGGAGTTATCTTTCCCACTACAAATCCTCCTCCAGGTGTTCAAACTATTCATCATGGCATGACATATTTGGGGCTTTCTGGAAACATCAAAAGAGCCCTGGTGGCAAAAAGCAAAAAGAATTATGAACAAATTGCTTATATTTCTTTGTACTAATCCTCAAAACAACCAATAAAATACCAGTTACCAAAGGAGAAACAAAAGGGAGGGGGACACTGCTGGACTGCTAACCAAATAGTCGGCTGTTTGAACCCACCAAACACGGTGCCATAAAAAGATTGACGGCCTGCTTCCATGAAGAAGACCATAAGGGAAGACCTGGGGGCCACTTCTGTGCAACAGGGTTTGCTGCATGTCAGAACTTGATTAGATGGGCAAACGGTTTGGACAAAAATAATGCTCTGAAGGTGATGTATGTGAAAAAAAAAAAAGAAGGAAAATATAAGTCTTTCATGATATAATAAAGTGTGGCAGTCATGTACACTAGTGCCAATTTGAGGATTAAGAGTGTAGGAGTGGAGTCTAGCCTGTCAATCTGGAGATAGCCAAGACCTCTGTGTAAGTATATGGCTTTCTCCTGAGAATTCTGGGAAATCTCACAATATTTCCCTCATGGGTGCAAGAGACTTACAGTTCAATCTCTTGGAGATGGTCTACTAACAAGAGAACATGGCAGCATGCTGATAGACCCTGAGTCCTGGAAACTGGAGAAGCTGGAGGAGAAGGCACTTAGGCTTACCCTGATGGAACGAGATCTCTGAAGCCAAAAAAAGCCACATAAGAGAGTCCTGCTGGTGCTGAGATGATTAAGAAGCTACAGAGAGGCTCCTGCCTGGGCTGAGATGCTTCTACCACCACTGTATTCGCAAGACTCTGTGCCCACTGGCCTATGAGTGTCCTGGTGTCATTGCATGTTCTTCGTAAGTCAGAAGGAGACTTTATAGACTGGTATTGGACATATGGGTTAATATCGGACTTATGACCTTGGGCTGGACTGGGTTGGGATGCTTTCTCAATGTTCCATTCCTCTTGTATAGAAACCTGTCCCTTATATACATACACATGTCTATGAATTTGTTTCTATAGTCTACCCGGACTAACACATAAAGTATGAAGGCAATGCTTTATTTCTGATACAGGTGAGTTGGGTTTCTTTTTGTTTTTCATTTTTCAAGGACAATAAAGCCTTAAGATATAAAGTGCGGGCTGAGCCCGGGTGGCGTAGTGGTTGTGCGTGGGACTGCGGCCCACTGGGATGGAGGTTCAATTCCAACAGCGGCTCCACAGGAGCAAAGGCTGCGCCTACCACTCCCACCACCAGAGGGCAGGATGTCCAAAAAACAAAAAAACAAAAACAAACAAAAAAAGATATAAAGTGCTTTTCAGTGTCCATTTGGAAAAGTTACCATGATCTGTCTCCTCTAGGCAGACTTACTTTTGAGCAAGTTTAAAGGTATGTCTGAGCAATGAGAGCTTCTAAGAAAGCTGCTGTGCCTGGTCTGGATTCAAATTATAGCAACACAAGGCACAAATTACACGCGAAAATGTCAAGCACAGTTGGAAGCACATTTCCACCAACCTCAAAATTCATTTATTCTAGAATTAGAAAAAGCAACATCTGAAGAGTAAAGAGAGAGAATGAAAAAGCAACTTAATATTGCACCGGAGTGAGGAACCCATTTTTGCTAATTGGAGTAAAGTCTTCTAATGACATAATGTGTGTTTCAAAAAAACACACTAACAAAACAAGAAAGGAACCATGCTGAGCTCCAGTCTGAACAAAATAGCACCTTAGGCTGAGCCTCAGGAAAACTTTATACACTGCTAATGCATTGAATCATATAAATAAATAACTTAGCATCAGAACTTCTTAGGGCGCGGAGTTATGACAGTATTATGAGAGGTCATTTGTGTAGTGAATTATGAAAACCAAATAATGGCCTTAAAAGCAACTCAAAAGAATTGCTTTGGTCAGGAAAGGCAGACAGCATGAACTGTGTAAAAGTAAACTTTTGATTATTGAAGCATTTCTTTTTTCGGTAACAGGAGTCTTTCCATGAACATTATTTTCTTTCTTCATAATGATTCTTAGAACCCGGGTTGTCACAAATCATTTCTTGTGAGTTAGCAGCAGCTCTAACAAGTAAAGGCCTGGCCATCTGTTTCTGTAAAGACATATAGACTCGGAAATCCACTGGCGGCAGCTGTTCGATTCCATCAGGGAGCTATGAGTCAGAATGGATCAATGGCTGTGGGTTTTGCCTCTGGGTTTGAGAGAGACTCAATGCATATGTCAAACGAATTCATATTTCAAAAAATGAAATATGTGCTTTGCACAAAGAAACCAATACACATACACACACACACAACCTCTTGCCATCAAGTTGTTTCCAACTTCCAGCAGTCTTCTACGTGTAACAGATTCTGTCCATTTGTCAAACAGCTTAGCTGTTGCTGTCTGGCTGGAACTGTGTCACTGGTATTTTCAAACACCAGCAGGGTCAGACAGAGTGAACAGATTGCAGCCGAGCTTCCAGACTAAAAATAGATGATGAAGAAAGAATAGGTTGTCAACTTCTGAGGAATAGAAGCCACTGAAAACTTTCAGATAGCATCAAAACACCGTCATGTGCTGAAAACCTCAGAATACTGTCTGGAGAGTACCAGAAGAGACCTACTTCAGGTTGGAAAGCACTTCCAGTATAACCGAGGAAGAACTGATTCCCAAAGTCGAGTCAAACACAAGGACGTGAATGCAGTAAAGCTTGTGGGATTCAGACATTCAAGCTCTTCATGCTGCTGGGGCTTTGCTGAGGGGGCTTGACTCAAAATGAGAAGAAACAGTGGCAAACAGCTATTAAAAATAGGGAAACAGGGCTGAGCCCCGGTGGCGTAAGTGGTTGAGTGCGGGACTGCAGCACGTGGGCTTGGCGGTTCAAATCCAGTGGCGGCTCTCAGGAGCAGCACTGGGTAGCGCCCACGACCACCAGAGGCAGTGATGCTCCACCCCCCAAAAAATAGGGCAACAGATGTACAAGTGTGTCTGACATACAATGGATGGATGTATGGATTGTGATGAGAGTTGTATAAGATCCCAATAAAATGATTTTAAAAAAGAATAACAAATTTAAACTTGGATATACAAAGTATGAATCTAGGAAAATTCGAGTTCATAAGAAACGCTCCTGGAAAAAATAAATAAGTGCTCATGGAAGCATCAGTCAAGAAATCAAATGATGTATTCATTACATGGGTAAATCTGCTGCACAAGGACGCCTTAAAATATTATAAAGCAAGACTGCTACCTTGAGGACTAGGGTGAGGCTGAACCAAGCCAGGGTATTTCCAATTACTGCATATGCCTGTAAATGGTGCACAGGAATAAGGAAGATTAAAGAAGAATCGATGCATTTGCACCAATTAGAAGGTACTGGAGAAGAATAAGAGCATACTATGCACAGTCAATAGCAGTCCTAGTGGGATAATAGTTATGTATAGGGTTAAGATCCAAAAGGTCCACAGTTCAAAACCACCAGCATCTCCTGAGGAGAAAGACCTGGCTTTGTATTTCCATAAAGAGAAACTCACAAGGGCAGTTCTACTTTGTCTTATAGGTTCCTGATAAGTTGGCATCGACTCGATAGCAGTGAGTGAGTGAGTGAGTGAGTGAGTGAGTGAGTGAGTGCCAAAAAGAGCAGACAAATCTGTTTTGGAGTTCAAATGGGTCGTAGAAGCAAAGATGGTGAGAGGTGGTCTTCCATACTTTGGACAAGTCATCAGGAGAGCTCAATCCCTGGAAAAAGACAGCGTGATTGGTAAAGTAGAGGGACAGCAGCCAAAATGAGGAAGGCCTTCAACAAGATGGACTGACACAGTGGTTGAGACAAAGAACTCAAACATAAGAACAATTTTGAAATAGTGTCTGTTCACAGAGTCTCTCTATGTCCGGACCCGCTGGATGGCACCTAAGAATAACAACATCTTCTATAATTTCTCAGCTACCCCAAATAAAGCGGTTCATAAATCATACAGAGTGATTTCATAATTCTCACTAAGTGATTGTGATATATATATCATGGTAACCACTGGTCAGAGGCATCTGTGTTGCCTCCCCTAGCTCTTAGCACTAGCCCCAGTAATGCACTGACAAAACCACTAACATCAAATCAATTATGCCTCACAGTGGCCCTATAAGACAGGGGAGAACTCCTCCTGTAAGTTTCTAAGATTGTAACTCTTTCAGGAGTAGAACACCTCATGGTTCTCCAGTGGACGGGTTAGTGGTTCTGGACTGCTGACCTCAAGGTTCGTAGCCCAAAGAGTAACCCACTCTGCCACAAGGTTTCCTGTGAAGTGACTTAGCAGCAACTCAAAGAAGAAAACCTCAGCCCAGGCTTCCATATATTTACTGTCATAGTCTTACTCTCCTTGCTTTCTTCTGACATGCAGGAGTAAGACTATGACATGCCTCTGTGAATGAGTGTTATTTGCAGTTTTGCCCTATCACTAACTCCCATCGCTTCTGTAAATAGTGTCCCATTACTTAAGGATTTAATCAAGTCAATTATATATATATATATATATATAATTGGTCTGAATATATATGTGTGTGTATATATATATATATATATATAGTGGTCTGAAGTCAACCTACACCTTATCATTCCCTTTTCTCAACAGTGTTTTCAATTCTATATTGGCTAGGATGGCTTCAATGTTCTCTATTATAGAATGATAACGATATCTAAAGTGCATCAGAGACATATATAAGTCATTAGATACATGAATGCATGGGGAGCTTGCACATAAGTCTAGCCCCAACTAAAAATAATTAGTTCTTATGGCATGGCACTACTTGACATTCACCCTTACTGAAGATAGGGTGCTATAACACAGTGTGGTGAAGAAACTAGATGATGGCCAGTCGTCAAAGAATAGCATCTCAAAGGCTTGTCTTAACCATGCGGCCATCAAGTTGAAGAGCCGACTAAGTCTACAGGGACAAAGCACACCAACCTGTGTGATCCAAGGATTGTAAATTTAAAAAAAATCTGAAGGTGAGGGAACAGTATCAGAGCTGAAATTCTGATCACCTGGTTTGTAGAAAGCTATAGATGATATTGGAAGCCTGAAATCCATTTGTAGGGTCCCCTCATGGATTACACATCAGTAACACCCCCCTACTCTATCCATGGCTGAGGGCTATGAATAGCCTTGCTATCAGACAGAGCACATTATAAAGTGGATTACAGCAGATATAGTTAGGCTAAAATGTAATACGTTATCATTTGACCATTTTAAAGTTGTTTCACTTTTTAGTATTTTCTGCTCCTTTTCAATTGAGGTTTTTTCCTTTGCTTTGTCTAGTCATCATTATTATTGTTTCTGCTTCCTGTGTGTGTGTTGTATGATTTTCTGCACATAAAACACAGGTAGGTAAGCCTATAGAGACAGCAATTAAATTGATAATTACCTAGGGGCAGGGCAGAGGAAGTTGGAACAAACAACAATGGCTACAAGAAGAAAATATTATGAAATGGATTAATATGGATAATGATTTAAATTGTGTCATATGTGAAGCATATTTCAATAAATCTATTTTAATCTCCTTGAATTCTTTAAGTAATAATAATAAGTGTCATTATATAACTTTACTCTTATCGGGGAAAATAGAAAAGAGAAAAAAATAAATCCTCCACTTTGCATTTTATTTTGATAGCTTTCATGTTTAACTTCGCTCAAGCAGATTTTAGACAGGAAATGAGGAATAATTTGCAATGTTACAAAGCTCCTCAGTGAACATTTATGATATTGATGAAATAAACAATTTAATTAAGCAGCATGACAAATCAGGCCCATATTCTCCACATGTCAGGAAATTCAAACATGCATTCACTTCATGTTACAATTATTATTATTGTTCTTCCTATATTCATAGATAATTCAAGCAATCTCCAATTTTTGGAGCTAGCAGAAAGTGTTGCTAGGTGGTATCCATCCTGCGCTGCATTCCTAGGGAACCTACACATGAAAGAGCCAAATGATGTCTGCTCCTGCACCATGCCCAGGGTGAATTCTGTACTTGACCATTGTATCCCACGGCTTTTTGCTGTCATCATTGTTGTTGTTGGCTGAATTTGGAAGAGAGAGACATGTTTTCCTTCCTAGGCTTAGTCTGGAAGCTTCACTGAATTCAATTCAGCACTAAAGAAATACGTATAGAGCTGAGCCCCGGGGGCGTAGTGGTTGAGAGCGGGACTGGGGCCCACTGTCTTGGTGGTTCAAATCCAGCAGCGGCTCTCCAGGAGCAAGGTTGGATAGCTCCCACGAACACCAGAGGGCAGTGATGCCCCCCCCCCCCCACAAAAAGAAAGAAATATATATGCCAGCCCTGGCGGAGGAGAACTCACCAGTTGAGTTAGATTCACAATGTTGGCAGTTCTAAACCACCAGCAGCTCCAAGGGAGAAAGATGGGACTTTCTACTCCTGCTAGCAGTGACAGCCTTGACAATGCACAGCAGGAGTTCTACCCTGCCCTGCAGGATCACTATGAGTCAGTAGTACTTCAATGGAAGTAAGTTTTTGAGTTTTTCTTGACCAAGCAAATGGGTAGGCATTGTCTATGAGGCATGTTGGTCAGAAACAAATGCATAGAAGACAAGAATTTTACCACTGAACAGACAAGATCTAAAAAGATGAATTTGTAGTTATATTCAATGGAGAGAAAGGTTTATCTAGGGGTGTGTTGTGAGGGAATAAAGAACCTAAAGCACAGCACAGAGTGGCCCCATGGGATTTCAAAGGGGGCCGTTTCCATAGAAGTTGACTGCTGTATACTTCTCCAGCAGCACAGCTGAATGTTTCAAACTACCACATGATAGCAATTTAGACAGAATGGCACAGAATCTCAAAATACTAAAAAGCATCACAAAGTAACATTCAGAACATATTGCCCTAAGACAGGAAAGTAATCTATTCTTAAGTATAAGTTCTGTCTTATTATTTTCCAAAGGAAGCTTGTTTCCTACAGCCATCTGCTGTAAATAGAAGACTATCTCCTTTCACAAACCAAGACCTGAAACTATAAAACCAGGAGCTCCATCAAAGCAGAGCAATCTGACTGGCCCAAGTTGACACAAGTGGAAGAAACCCAGAAGAGACTGCTGAACCAGAAGGGCACACAGAATTGCCTTGGCAAAGGCTGAAGGTATTGCCATCAAGCAGGCCATGGACAATTCCACTACTATCTGGTATGTCCACCCCATGCTCAACTTCAACTTGAAGGCATCTCCATGAAACTGATCCTTAGAATGACCTCACTTTCCTTTGAATTCACTCCAGGATAAATAAAACTATGTTTGTGCCAGATAGAAACTATTTTTGTGATTCAAAATCCAACTGAATAGGTCACTCTCTTGGCTCCTTGTGCTATTTCTTAATTCATATCTCCTGATTCCCCCCCTAAGAAAAGAATTTAATAATGTCAACCTGCTTCGAGTGTAAATTACGTAAGAACTTACTTGCACCCATTAGTGACCAATGGTGGGCTGGCTACACTCTCCCCTCACCAAAGACTCTGAATGCTCAGCTTGAACCTCCAAGAAGGTCCCTATCTGATCACAACCAGGGGTAGAGCAAGACCTGCCGTTTACTTGTTGCTCTTGAAAAAGGTTGCTTTTCCTTACCTACAGCTGAACATGTGACTTAAAAACAAACAAGCTATAAAGTCAACCCTATTGAAATGTATTTTGAGAGTTTTTCAAGAAAACCAATATGAGAAAATAATATGAGGATGCTCCGTTCATTAGTTGTAAGATTAGACAAACATATAGATACACATATGTAAAAGTTATCTACCTATTCATTTGTCTATCTCAGATAGCTTTTAGGGGAATGAAAGCCAACAGGCAATCCCCCTGCATGATGGCTTTAGGAGGTTTGGGGTTCTTTCCACTCAAAAGCTACCTCACTGTCATTACCTCATTTACCTCGCTCTTCAAGAAGGCCACTATCAAGACCATGAGCTACATAGAATACAAGAAAACGCTTTCCGTGAGGGGAGGAGAGAGAGGAGCATCCACACAGACTGCAACAGGACACCAAGTCCAATACCAGCAGTCACACTTCCAATCAAGGTCAATTACAAATCAATTAAAAGCTGCAAGAACACACAGAGATCAGACACACATTCTGCTTACCAACATAAGCAAACTACACTTCCAGAGGGAATTCATGTCACACTATGCATTTGATCATTACTGCCACTGTCATTTTCGACAGGACAAACACGCTGATCGCAGGCTTCCTGAGCTGTTGCTGAGGGACTGCCCAGAGAGAGGCCTACAGATGCTGTGAAGGACTGGCCAGCCTTCCGGAGCATCCCATGCAAGCAGCTACCTTCAAGGTGCCCTGCACTACTTCGCCCGATTCCGGCCTTTGAGACCCATCATATTTCCTCCTTCCGTGCTGTGGGCAGGAAGTGACAGTTTTGAATAATTGCTAGCTTCTGACATGTATTTAGGCTTCTCTGATAAAAGTGGGAAAGTATCCACTTTAAATAGAGACTGAGACCTCTCAGGGAGAAGAAGAGACATTGAAGAGAAGAGAGAAGCAGTCAAATAATAACGACCTACTGAGGGTATTGCATTTTATACGTCTTTCAGATGAAGAGGAAAAGCTAAGCAAAGTCATCATTTTAATGAAAACTTAAACCACCCCCACTGCCAATGAGGTGCTGTCGTAGCATGACAGAATAGAGTTGTCTCATAGGCTGTAATCTTTATGGACACACACTGCCTAGACGTTTACGATAGTAGCCACGTGTCTTAACTGCGCATCAACAAAGCTCCTGAACATTAATGAATGGTGGGAAAAATAACAACTAAAATCAAAACAAAAGCAATAATATCAACAACAAATCCGAAAACTTTCCAGCAAATGCCCTTTATAAATCAATTAAAAGCTACATTCACAGTAAGGAGCTACTTAGTGTCTGTGTCCCTACAAGTTCTACATGAAACTGGGGTCCTACTAGCACTACAGTGCTTAGCTATCATGCATTAAATCGGCAAATATTTTGTGAGTATTTGTTCTATGATAGGAATCGTTCTATGTATTAGAAAATCAACAGTAAATAGAACAGTTTCTGACCTCGTAAAATTTATATTCCCACCTCTCTGTGATGGCATTCACCGCACATCTGCCCAGGACAGAGAAGCAGCAAGCACTTGAATGTTCAGGATCTTCAGAAGTTCTAAAGGCCAGACTCTTCATTACCAACACCCATGTTTACCTGGCCCTGCAATTATCCTCAGACACTAGTATTCGATTCTGGGCCCCGAAGAATCACAGCAAAAATGGAATGGGACTCCTGTGCTACAGAATATAACCCCATGGCAAATGTCTGTTGTTGATGTACTCAGCAAGTATCTGTATGCTGTAAAAATATAATTGGTTGTTCGCATGATTTCAGAATGCACCTTTTCCTCTGGTGAAGAAGGGAATCCAAGTGATCATAATTCTAAATGCAAACATTTCTGGATGTATATTAGAACATAAATAACATCGCTGTCATTATGCCAATGTGAGCAGTAATTACGAAGAATATAAGAATGTAAAGGGCCTACAAGCTCTAAAATCTTACGATTCAAGTGTGAAACTAAACTGCAAAAATAAGTACTGTATTAACTCTTTTCCAGATTAAATTTCCAATCCTCCTAACAATATGAGGTACTCTTATTTCTATTTTAAAAGATTTTCAGAAAGGGGAAGAAAAAACAACTTGCTCCTATAAACATTAGTTAAAATGGAAGATCAGGGACTGAAATGCCCAGTGTCAAACTCTACAGTCAATCCAACCTCATTGCTATCTTTACAATATGTTAATATGTTCAATGCTTGTAATCTTCTCCTAAAAAAATGTAATGGCAGCAGTCAGAACAAAGACTGGAGTAGCTAAATGTGAAATACAAGTACTACATTCAGGGAGAATGTTGACTACAAGACATTGCTGAAGTCAGGTGATCTTTTTTCAAAGCAGAGAATATAAGGAATATGTTCACCACTTTTTAGTTGCTTATGTAAAGGCATTTGACTTTATGGATCACAAAAGTTATGGGTAACATTGGAAGGAAGAGGACTTACAGAGCACTCCATTTTGCTCATGTGGAAACTATTCATACACTCCAATATACAGCCATTTAATACAGAGCAAGGATGGGGATACTGAATGTTTGAAAAGCAAGAAAAGTGGGTGTCATTGTTGTATCCTATGTGTTGTACCACACATATTCAATCTGTATTGTGAGCAAGCAATCCAAAAAACTGGACTATCTGAAAAAGAATGGTGGGCAGCACTCAAGAAATCAAATGGTGTCTTTCATTGGACAAATCTGCTACAAAGAATTCCTTCAATGCATTAGAAAGCAGAGACATCACTTTGAGGATTAAGATGTACCTGACCCAAGTGATGGTGGTGTATGCAAGCTTCTCATTTTCATTCAAAAACTGAACAATGAATAAAGAAGACCATGAAGGAATGGATGATTTTGAATTATGGTGTTGGCAAAGAATATTGAAAGTACCTTGGACTACCAGAAGAACAAACACATCTGTCTTGTGGGAAGTATAACCAGATCGCTCCTGAGAGGCAAGAATAAGAAGGTTTAGTTGTCCCACATACTTTGGACACGCTATCAGGAAAGACCCGTTCCTGGCGAAGGACATCCTGCTGAGTAAGCAGAAGGGCAGCTGAAAAGAGAAAGGTCCTCAACATCATGGACAGACCCAGTGGATACAACAATGACCTCATATCCAGACAATTGTGCAGAGGTCACAGAATGAAATGGGGTTTCTTGGCCTAATATGAGACAAAACAGCAGCAACCAGCTCTCTCAAGGGAACCTAACAAGAGACTCTGTCGAAAAGCACCAGCAGGTTTTGTTGTTGTCTATGTGGAATCTGAATTTACAGGCTGTTTGCATGATGATTTTAGAGGTGGATAATGGTCAAATCTGGGAGAAATGTCTTCAGCAAATATGACTGCACACTGGACTAAGACTCTGCTGATAAGAAACTCTATGACCATGAATATGGTAAAGATTGGCACCTATTGTGACTGGCTGGTACCCAGGCCACATAAGCTGTGAAATGTTTTAAATATCATCTCTGGTTGCATGCTTTCAACTCCTCATTTTATATTTCCAGCCCTGACCTCCTGAAGAACTTCAGAGCTATATCCAATGACCCATCTGACATCTTCACTGAGATAAATAATAGATATTTTAAATGAACATTTCAGTGACTAATTCTTTCCTTCACAACCCCCAGTTATGCCCATCTCCACCACAGGCAATGACACCTTTTCTGTTTGTCTGGAATTAACTCTGCTCTCTGAGACAGACTCATATCCAATCTATGAATATACTTGTCCCTACCTTCAAAACTCATCCTCAAGCTGGCCCTATGGGAGCCCGTCTCCACTGCTGGCACTCTGAGCCAAACAAGCAGCTCTCCCCGGATCACTGCAACTGCCTCCCAACAAGTTCCCCAGCCTCTGCTTGGTCTGTGCAGTGTTTTTAAAATAGAGTCAACTGGCCAGAGTGATATTCTTAAACTAAAGTCAGATCAGACTTTGACTAACGCTCTGCTCAGAACTTTCTTACCTTCCCACATCCCTCGGTAGGGAAGTCAAAGTTTGTTATGACCTAAAGGATCCGTCCATTCAGGTGCCTTTGACTTCTCTAGTGGAGAAGTCACCTGCCTCTAACCACCGATAACCAACCCCATACACTGAGGCCACCCTGTGCCTCAAAGGACAGTTTTCGTCTCACCACAAAGTCAGGTATAGTCCAGTCATACTCGGCCTGCAAGATTCTCTCTCCTGGTGTCTGTACATCCGGTGCACACACTTCCTTCTCATATTGCCTCACTTTATCAACATATGGTGATCATCCTCTTTTATTTATTTATTCCTCTGGACACAAAATACTGTAAAAGCAGTAGAATAGTCAAACCAAACACGTGACTGTACCGTCAGCACTAATTCATGAAGACCTCATATGTGGCAGAGCAGACAGCTATGCAGAGTTTTCCTGGTGATATTTTTTTCTGAAGGCAGATAACTGGGCTGGTCTCCCTTGCCACCACTGAGTGGCTTCAAACTCCCAAACTTTGGGTCGGCAGCTCTTCCTAGACAGCTTATTCTACTTACGGGGGACTTCAAAAGCTGCAAAGGACAATGAAGTTTGTCTGCTTTGTTGTGACATAGGCGTCTAGAGGACTATCTGACTTTACAAATGTTCAAAAATATTTGCTAAATGAAAGAATCAATAAAGGCGAGTTTTCAAGCTAAGTTTTCACTTAAATTTGCAATGTTTTTCATATTACATTTAAAATAATTTATAGAAAACTATAGAACATATACTCAATCTTGGTTTTTTTGCTGGTTTCCTCCCTCCCAGTGGGGGTGGGGGTGGGTAGGGAAAGAAAAAAAAATGCTGTAACAGTTGCTGAATGATCTGCATCAATTTCAGCATTGGAACTGGGGGATGGGGGGTGGAGTCTAGCCTGTCAATCTGGAGATAGCCTGAGACCTCCTTGTGGGCCTGGCTTTCTCCTGAGAATTCTGGGAAGTCTCGCAGTATTTCCCAATTGGAGGTGAGAGATTTGACTCAGTTCCTTGGAGATGCACAGCTGACAGGATGGTAGCATAGACCCTAAGTCCTAGGAACTAACTGTTGGAGACGGAGGAGAAGCCACACAGGCTTATCTGATGGAACCAGACCCTGCAGCTGGAAATGCCACAAAGAGACCCCTGCAAGCACTGGGACCCCTGCCAGCACTGAGATGCTTCTACCACCAATGGATACTGCTGATGGACCCTGAGTCCTGGAAATGAGAAGCCATGGGGAGATCCCTACCAGTGCCTGGATACTTCTACCACCATGGGATACACATCCATTGGCCTGTGATTGTCCTGGTGTAATTGCACATGCTTCATGAGTCGGAAGGGGACTTTATGAACTGGTGTTGGGTATGTGGGCTAATATTGGACTTTTGACCTTGGACTGAACTGGGTTGGGATGCTTTCTCAATGTTCCATTCCTCTTATATATAAAGCTTTCCCTTATATCTATATGTGTGCTTATGAATTTGTTTCTCTAGTCTACCCAGACTAACACAAAACCTTTAAACAATGTCAAGAGGAATGAATAAAGTCTAAAGTGAGAGTAAAATACAAGAGGAAGTTATTAAGAGTCCCATGAGCAAGTTTCATAAATGTCTAGGTGCTTATCTTGCTTCTCTTGGTTTCATTCGAGTTTGGTTTCAGAAATTTCACCAAAGAAGCTAAATGCATGCTTTTGTTATGGCTTGGGCACATAATCAACAGTCCTTAGCAACAGCCAACTATTCATGAGATTCCCAAGCAATCTACTCATCTACGTCCACTGTGGTATTTATTCAAATGAAAATTGCTATATAATATCTATCAAGGAAGATGGGATCTGATTTAAAACAAAAAAAACTATGAAATGTAAGGTTTTTAAAATTATTTTTTAATTTCTAGGTTGGGTTCTAAGCCATTGCTATGGAGGCCTTGTTAGCCTGGATGAGCCAGCATCAAAATGCTCTGGAAATAATAAAGACTAATTTTTTAAAAAAGAACTCAGAAATTTCTTCACTGACCCCCCCTAAGTTCTATAGTTTTCCAGTAAAAAGAAGAGGGGAGAAAGAAATAAAGAGCAAGCTGGCCCTCATGTACATACATGTAAATACATCTTCTATCCCCCAAATCCAGTTTTATTCATTTACTCTCTCTCTCTCTCTCTTAAACCCAAATTCCCTGTCATCAAGTCATTGCAGGCTCACTATGACCTCCTGTGGGGTTCTGAGAATGTATCTGATTATAGGAGTAGAAAAGACAGTCTTTCTATGAGGACAACAGCCCAACATGAAACCACCACACCCCCAGGGGTCTTTCTAAGGATCGTGCCCAATTTGTAGCTTTAGAGCCTGCTTGATACCAGTCACTCTGCACCTTAAATCAACCAGATGAATCTACACCAGTCTGCTCAACCTGGGACCCCCTTGGGGGTCGAAGGACCCTTTCACAGGGGTCGCTTAAGACTGTATTTCCGATGGTCTTAGGAACCAAGACACTGCTCCTCTATCTGTCTCCAGGCAGGTCCATCCACATGCTGATACGCCCACGCATGGAGGGCTCACCACAATATGAGTAACTGTAAGAGTGGGTCGTGGCATTAGAAAGGTTGAGAACCATTGGTCTAAGCCAAAGGCATCAGTCAGCAGTGTGTTCACATAATTATGTGCACTTTGTGCAGGGATAACATAAAGAAACAGCTTTTGTGATGATTGGGAACTCGAGGCTACAAACCAAGGCGCCTTGAGACAAACATGGGAAACATTAGTGAATGGGATGCAAGTTTGTGCGCGAGGGAGAGATAGACGGGCTGGGGGATAAAGTTGAAAACAAGAGTGAATGCCAGAGAGTACAAGAAGTGAAGACGTGGGTGTGTGTCCAAGACGAACATAGGATAATGTAGGATAACACGAGTTACAGTGTGGTTCCCATAGGATAGGTCTCCCTAGGGGGAAGAGAAGGCCTTTACAAGGTCCCGTAAACAACGTGTGCCAAGTTCTGCCAAGTGCACCTGTTAGAGTAAAGTAAGACTTGGAGTTTGAAGCAATTGGACTCGTTCGTGGCCTTAGCAGAGTGGGACCTAAAGAAAGCGGCAGCCATGCACCCCCGTTGACTTCTTTGTCAAGGAAGTCACCGTCAGCCAGGGCCGGGCCGGGCTCACCAGCAGTGAGTTTGGTTTTTGTTAGGTGAGAGCACCTAACAACAAGTAGATACCTCTTTCTGGAAAAAAAAAAAAAAAGAAAGAAAGAAAGATACTTTAGCCCCATGCTCTGTTCCAGTTCTCACTCAAGTAGTTATAGAGAAAGGAGCAAACAGTAAAGACATCTGTGCCTCCCCAATCATTCAGCCACTGGAACAAAAACATAGAGAAATATTAAACTCAAACCAAACCAAGCCCTCCACTGTGCAGTCCATTCTGACTCAGAGTGACCCCACGCGACCCAGCTGAATGGCCAAGGGTGTAACTGCTGATGCCAGTGGATAGCCACATTTTTAAGCCTTATTGAAAATTTAAAAATATATATCTAGATATAAAAATGCATAGGAAATTACGAAAGCCATGCATAGGAGCAGGCATAATTTAAATGACTGCTTCCTGTGTGTTAGGCCCTTGTGGACAGGGATGACAACTGGTTTCTGATTTAGGCAAGGCTAAGAGTGACAGCAGTCTGGAAGGTGACCACATGTGAAACATGGGTGTCTGATGGTGTATGGCATTGCTTTTAAGGTGCAGCACTCAAATGAATGTTCCAATAGGGAGTGGGGGATACGTCTGGGAAAAGTGCTACACTGTGAAAAATGGAGGTGTCTGAATTATTGGCATAACACTGTCAGTAAGCTAGATGCCCTGGGCATCGCCTCAGCTATAGGTTTAAAACCTATAGACAGAGGTACAATACTTCCTGAAGGAGAGTGAGAGTGAGTGACTAGAAATAAGGAAGATTTCTGGAAAACCAGGTGGTGCAAGAGCCAAAACAAGTGATTCACATGCTCAACCATACAGTGGACACCAGAAGAGAGGATTTAGTAATAAGGAAAAACTGGAAACAAGACCTCTCACTGGGACACTGGAAGAGGAGCCTGAAATCACAGGCTTGCAGCATGACCAGTTAATGAGGAAATAGAAATAGCGTGCTACTTTGACAAAAAATCTTCTCTGGCAAGTGAGTAAGAGGAATTTCTCACTGCCCAAGCTACCTGTGTGCTGAGCTGACTTCTAAAATGTGGAAGGATGATTCCTCAGAACCATGCTCCACAGTTTCCTCATCCCTAACCCTTGTCCTGCCAGGTATTCACATCTGTCCACTATCCTGAAGAAAATATCCTCCCACCACAGAATTCTCTCTTCTTTATTTAATTTGGGCACTTGGATTGCATGCTCCTTTGGATGGTTGAGTATTTTCATGTGCAAATGTTCTAACTGCCCTACTGGACAGGAAGGCCCTTGCATGTCAACAATGTCTGTTAGTGTGCTGCTCATATCCCAGTGCCTTATTTAAATAGGAAGGGCAGCAGCTGCACAGGGCTCTCCCGTGGCTTCCAACTGATGCGGAAGTGAAGAACAGAAGGCTTATATAACAGAAACATGGACTTTGGAATTAAACAAGTGTGTCTGAATCCTCATCCCACCCTTCATAAACTAGGTAACTGGTGGAAAAATCATCTTTTTTGAGAATCGGCTCTTTTCTTTCTCTCTTTCTTTCTTTCTTTTTTTTTTTTTTTTGATCTCTGGAGGCTACACAATGAAACCAAAAATTTCTTCAAGCTGATCCCAACTGTAGGAAAAGAGGCGCCACCCTGATTCTTAGAGCTGAAATCTATAGGGAAGTAGGTCACCCCATCTATCTCCTAAGGGTGGGTTCAAACTGTTGACCTTTCCAGGAACAGCGGATGGAACCCCTGGCTCCTCGGGGGCTTCTGCAGGCCCCGCAGTTGTTGCTGTTAGATGCCGGCACTTCCACCTTTGCAACTCTGCATAGAGTTCCTGCTGACTCACAGGGGCCCAAGAGGGCAGGGTGGAACTACCCTGTGGGTTTCTGAGAGTGTCACTCTGGGCTTGTGGGAGGTCTTATCTTTCTCACTCAAAACCAGGGGTGGTTTCCCACGTTGCTAACCTTCTGGGTAGCAGCCCAACTCCGTCCCCAGGGCTCCTTCTTGAACAACTCTACATCCAACGAAGCAAAACACTGCCCTTTCAGAAGAATGTGCCTGCAGACGTTCCATGCAAACCCAAGAGGTTGTTGAGGCTCTTAGCAAAAGCAAAATATGAAACTCGCTCTTATGCACACATGAGGGTCTATGCATTTGTTTCTCTGGTCTACCCAGACTAACACAATGCCTAATTCTATTCATGTTTGAGCCATTGTTGCAGTCACTATCTCAATCCATCTCCCCGAGGGTCTTCTTCTTTTGTATTGACCCTCTACTGTACTAAAGCATGGTGTCCTCTTCCAGGGAGGTAAAGTCAGCAATTGAAGCCACCAGCTGGAGAAAGACAAGCCTTTCAACTCCCATAAACAGTTACAATCTCAGAAACTCCTAGGAGCAGTTCTACCCTGTCCTACAGGATCCGGATGAGTCAGTACTGACTGGATGACAGTGATTAGTTTGTATCCTGTTTCTTTGGTCCCTTTCAATGACATGTTCAAAGTACATGAAGCAAAATTTCACCACCTCACTGATAAGAAGCATTGTGGCTGTGCTTCTTCTAATACAGGTGCTCAAGATGTATTGAACTAACTTGGAAACTGTAGCTAATGTTAGTACCTGCAAAGTCAGAACAGTGCTAGATTCCTTGAGACTTCATGACACCAGTGTCTAGCACTGTCTTTCCTCCAGGTTTCCTTCTCTTAAGGTTGTAAAGAAAGAAGAAGCATAGAACTTTAATCTAAATGTTGCATAGAAGGCTCCTGGCCGAAAGCTATGCTGGGGATTGTGTACTTTATATTATCATCTTTCGAACAATGCTTGATGAATTGTGGTTCTTGAGAAAAATGTATCAGTATCATCTGGGGTACTTAGTATTTTAAACACTAATAAGTACCTAAGCAAGCAAACAAGAAATGGAAGATTCCGAGAGCCATCCCATCACTGATGAATGAACCTGGCATTAAAGCCCAAGAATATGCAGCTTTATCAAGGGAAACGTGGGTATAGGAATGCTTCAGAACCATTCTCTGGCTAACTCACCCCTGAGTTACTGTTTCCTCAAAGCATAAGGAAACAAGGTTAGATCTGAGACTTTGCTGGCTATGTAGCATATTTATGAGGACACCCATTCAGGATAGGCTGGCCAGACTCAATCTTATCACAAGTACAACATGATCTCCTAGGTAAGATGGGATGGGAGATGGAGTGGTGGGTGGGCAGATTTCCAGGAAGACCACTCACCAGGGCTGTAGTGAGTCAAAGGCAATCTGGTCACTGTTCGAGGCCATCATTCACCTCCACACCTGCTGGTCCATCTTGGCACCAGCAGTGGGCATTTCTGAACAAGAAGCACAGATAGACCAAAGCCTACCCTTGCAAGGGAACTGGCCTAAGAATCCGTGGAAGAGTTGTGTGAGAGTAGTATCATTCCAGGTCAGGCACTGCAGAGGGAAAAGTGGTTTCTCTCTCTCCTCATTCTCGTTCAACGTTCAATGACTTTTGTTGTTGCTTATGCATAAAGAGGTTGTGAAATCATAGGTTCTTCCTATGACTGTCTCTGATACTCGGTAAGAAGAGCTTCGCTGTACCTTCTCTCACCCATAATTCCAAACCTCCCTGACATCCGATCACTCCCAGCTCCTTGCACCCCTAGAAGGCAGAGGAGAACTGTCCCTGTGGGGCTCCAAGAGGCTACCCAGCAAGCTGCTTATCTTTGGTTGCTGTTACAGATTAGAAGACTATTTAAGAAAACAGTATTTATTAGCATCTACATTGTTCATTTCTTAAGTCCTTACGCGGAGGACTACAAGATTTTGAAGCCCTGAATTTACCAGGTCACTTACAAATCTAAACTTAGTATCGTGTGATATTAAAATATTATATGACTTTTTCTATACCCACTCTAGGTAATTTTTGAAACAAATGATCTCTCTATAAAACTGAAAAATTGTCACAAATCTCTAATAGTAGAAGAAAACTATAGTGGCACTACACTGCATTTTTAAAAAGTTACAGGACAAATACTGGTTAAGAAATGTCCCATTTAGAGTGCTCATTGCAAGTCTTCTTTCTGCAAACCGCGCAAAGGAGTCATGTTAAAGTTGACCTGCACAAGAAGAAAGAGACATACAGGAATTCTATCAAAAAGAATATGCTAGCCATAATTTAGCTATCACTTTCACATAGATTTAGACCTACGATGTAAAGAAGATCACAATCCTTATGACTGGACAAGTAGGCAACATGGTGATAAACATGGTGAAGTAGTTGAGAATTCCCTCTTGCTTGGACCCACTATCCACACGAAAGGCAGCGGCAGTGAAGCGAGCAAATGATGTGTTGCACTGGGCACCGTGACATGCTCGCTCATTTGCTCCCAAGTCTATGAACGTTGGACGCAGAGCAGGAAGATGGGATGACGAGAGATGCATTTGAATCGTGGTGTTAGCCAAGAATAGGAAAAGTGCCATAGCCTACCGAAGAACACACAAATCTGTCCTGGAAGAAGGACAGCCAGAATGTCCCTTATAGGCAAAGATGGCAAGACTTCACCTCACCTACTTTGGACATGTTTTCCTAAGAGACCAGTCCCTGGAGAACGACATCATGCTTGGTAAAGTAGAGGAGCAGCGAAAAAGACCAAGGCCCTTGATGAGATGGACTGACACTGTGGACCGACAATAGGTTCGGACATCAGAACCCTTGTGAGGACGGAACAGGTCCCGGCACAGTGATGCACAGGGTTGCCATGAGTGGGATGGGCTCGATGACGCCTAACAACAACAACATGCTCAAACGATGAGCAGGAATTGTCTCTGTGCAGTAATGACACAAGGATAGAAATAAAATTACCCAACAAACCAACCACAAAAGGGAAACGCTTGCCGGGGTTACCAGCAAGGGTGCATTGTTTCCATTGAAATCAGAAAAAATGGCTCCCCGAGAGAGCCAGGTCTTCATTGGTGGAATCTTTGAATGCTCCTTTAAATGGCAAAGAGAGCTTTGCAGATGGGATTAAGGATCTTGCGATGGGTAGAGGGTCCTGTACAGCTTAGCTGGGCCTTCCACGGAATCACTGGTGTCCTTGTCAGAAACAGGGAGAAGGAAGAGGTGTGCCCCCAGAAGGAGGCAGCAATGTAGCTAGCCGTCTGGCTTCAAAGACAGAAGAAGAGGCCATAAACTAAGAAACAAGGCCTCCCCCAGAGAATCCTTAGGGGCCGTGGTAGTGTGCAGGCTACCCTGTGAAACAGGCTTAGAGTTTTGACCTCAACAACTGCTATATATGGTGCTTAAAGCCACCACATTTGTTTATAGTGGCAATAGTAAGCCATTATAATGCTCTTGCAAAGAAATACAAATAATATGACATTTGAATGAAAAATCAAAGAGAGAACGCTGCCCTCCAAGAAAATAGAGCAAATAAGACAGATATGTTCAGAAGGGGAGAAGCATTCATGTGGCAAGAGGAGCAGAGGCATGGCAGGGAGTCTTGGGAACGGTCAAGGCCACGGGCAGATAATCATAGGTTCAGATCATGGAGGAGGCACAGAAGAGGTCAGGAGCTGGCAGGACAAACATCAGCAACCCAGGAGGAGCAAAGCAGAAAACAAAAACCGGGGTCACAGAGTCCATCACCAGCAGTAAGAATAGGGCCCAGTTCTGTGTGAATGGTCTTTGGCGGCCAGGGAATTCTGATCAACTGCCGTCACAAAGCCAGTGTTGTTCTCCATTGCTGGCAGTTCACTGTCCACATCTATCTACACGTAAGGGAATATTCCCCATGCTTAGCAGGGGAAGCCATCAGCTTTCCTCCCACTGACCATCTTGATAAACTGCTGGCTTTGGCACCGTGCCTGGAGACGGTTTACTGACTTTCCTCCCTAGGGAAACCAATGATGATGAGGAGTATCAGCCTTTTTTTCCATCAATGTTTGTAGTATCCCAACTGAACTGAGTAGAGGATTTGAGGGAAATCAAGTCAGTTGTGTGAGTGAAGAGAGAGTCAGAGGAGGAAAGACATAGCTGTAAGAGAGTCTGATGCCTGACGGTGACACAAAATATCCTCCTGTGCATTCTTCCACACCACCATGACTTCATGCTACTTTATATTCTGCATGGTCAGGAGGGGCTTCATTATTAGGAAATGCATGCTTCTAGACAGATCATTCTACCTGGTAGAATTCTAGATGGGGGAAAGAGAACTTCAAGCCAGTAACCTGTCAAGAGTTGTGGCTCACATAGCAGCCATCCTGCCAAAGGAAGATGGACCTAGCATTGGTGCTATAGAGGCTGTGGGGGCCACACTATTTGTAAAGGTCAAAGGCCAAGCTGGTGTACTTCGACCTTGGGAGATTCAGAATACATAATGATGGGAGCCAGGGGTCAAAACAGAAGGTCAAGAGTCCTTCTCAGCTTGGGCAGAGATAACTGACCTAGACTGGGGAAGATGGGGGAGCAAAAGCACTGCGTCCAGGCCAGATCCGCCCACCACCTGCTGGCGTATGGCCTATACGGTGAGAATGGTTTTCACATTTTAAAATCCTGTCCTAAGGAAGACTTTGACGACATGTAAAAATGAAAGGAAATCCACATATCAGTGTCAAGAAGCAATGTTTTATTGAACTGCAGCCCTGTCTGATCGCTTACACCGTCAATGGCTGTTTTCTCACTATAATGTCAAAATTGAATACTCAAGATCAAAGATGATATGACCAGTAAAGGCCCAAATATTGACTCTTAGGATCTTTACTAAAAGAAAATGGGTGTGTGTATATGTGTGTGTTGGGGGGGTGTTTTCTGATCTCTGCTCTTGAGGATACCCGGGTTTCTTGGAAGTCGTCATCAAGGTCAGGAGAACCCTATGATACAAGGGTTGGATGAGAAAGGCAGGCTTTCCTGCAAAGTGAAGGTGACAGGTGAGCGGCTCAGCATGAGGCTCATCCTACCTTGTCTGAAGCAGAAGGTGACCTGGGGAAGTGAAGGAAGTGACATTTTTTGATAGTATAGTTCTGCCTCCTGGGGGATAATCCAAATGTTTCCCAGGGGGCTGGAGAAGCAGCTAGGAGTTTTAGGTGTCTGCCAGATAAAAGAGACAGCGAGTCCCTGACATTCAGGACAAGGATGCCTTGAAGTCTCCAGGGTGGGTGGGAAACACCAGGAGGGTCTGCACCAACCGCCTAAACAGGCAGATGAAAATGTGAGACGAGTAGATCACGGCTTGCTAGGGTAGAGGGCAGTAAAAAGAGTTTTGCTCATTTAGGCGGTTTGCTCTCAGACAAAACTAGGTAGAAGTCAGGTGATTACTCCTTAGTTATTCAGGTGTAGGCTTCTCCACTCAGAATATCCTCTGATAGTGAAAATCAGCATGTCTTCTAAACTGAGGGGTACAGCTTCTGGTGCTATATCAGATATTCTTCCAAGCTATTCATAGGGTTTCCAGTGGCTGGTGCTATCAGGTAAACGTTGGACTGCTAACTACAAGTTTGGCAGTTCAAACTCACTCTCCTCGGGGGAAATAGGAAGTTATCAGCTCCTGTCGGGATTTCAGCTCAGAAACCCTCTCAAGGGTTTGGCTGAATCAGACTTAATTCAAGGGCAGTCGGTTGAGTCCCTCAGGAGTGGATCACCCTTTTCTTCTTCCTTGTCTGTTCTTTGTCTGGAAACTCCACCAGATCCTGAGAAAGATGGATGGCTCAGCCAGTGTTAGAAATACTGATGGCATTGATTCCAACATCACACCCAGCTTCATACCAGCTGCTGCTCCCCATCCCCAACAACAAACAAACAAAAAACCTTAACAACAACAACAAAAACCAAACTCACTGATGTTAAACCCCTGCTGACAGGTGGTGACCTTACAGGACAGGGTAGAACAGTCCCCTTGAATGTCTGAGACTGTAACCCTTTATCGGTAAAAAACACACTTTTCTTCCTTGGAGTGACTGGTGGTTTCAAACTGGAGACCTTGCAGAGAGCAGGCTCAATAAGAGCCCACAATTGCAAGGGGCCAACAATCTCCGTGTGGCAAAATAACAGAGGAGTGGAGGATGCTGACTTTAGTCTGAGAGAAGTCACAAATCAACATTTGAAAAAAAAAGAAGTGCTATTCTTTCTATTTGTTCTGATATTACTGATATCTTATGTTTTTCTTATAATTACATTAATAAAAATGTTGGCTACTCACTGGAACTTGGTACTAGCACGGGCATTCATGCACTGCTGTATTCCTGAAATATGTCATGAAAAACTTCTGTCAGGCTCTATCTTAGGTACTAAGTTATAGCAGTAAACAAGCCAACTTGCTGCCCTTCTGCTGTTTTACATCCTGCTGTGTCGAAAATCATTAAATCCACAAGTCAGTGTAAGTCCGCAGAGAACAGAAAACAGGAAGGGATCGAGGGAGGTGAGACTGGAATGAGGCTGTTCTTGGACACACCGCCTTCAAGGGAGGTCTCCTGGACAAGGTGACCCTGGAAGACGGTCTGAACAAAGGGATAAGGTCACCTTCTGAGGGATGAAGATGATGCAAAGGCCCTGCCAAAGAAGAATACCAGGCAGGGATGAGGCCTGACCCCAGGAGGAAGCCAGGCTGGAGCAGATCAGGGGACCAAAGAGAAGAGCGAAGACCAGAAATGGGCAAGAATCCTGGCCTTCGGCCTCAGGGGCCATTGTGAGAACGTTCCCGTTTTCCTGGGAGTCAAAGGGGACGCACGGATACATTTCTGACCCCAGTAGGGTGAAGGGAGGCAATTCTTCTTCGCATGATCTGCACTCCTTGTCCCTGTCCGCACACACCCGGCTGCTAGCATTTGGGGGCTCCTGCTTCCCTGACTTGGTTTCTCTCTCTCATGTTTTAATAGAAGCAGCAGCTACACAAAAGGAAAGGTACCCAGCCCTCAGCTGCCACCCACCTGGCTGACCTCCGCTTTCTTCAGGTAATCCGAGGAGAAAGCACATTTTGCACGCGGCTGCAGTGTGAAATTCACAAACCCGGAATTATAAAGCCAGATTGGGGTGGGGGTGGGAGCATTTACAGGGTCCTTCATCTCCATGACAAGGAAGGGGGTGCCCCAGATGCTCTCTATCTGGTTTCTTGGATGGCTTCTGAGTCAGAGAAACCTCTCCACATCCCCCCCAGCCCACCCCCCTGCAACATTTCCAGACTGTTGTCTGGGGGCAATTAGGCTTTCATTATTGTCAACACCATGTAAATGTCCCATGTGTGCAACTTAGCCAGGCGAGATGGCTACACCATCCAGAGCGTGGGCTTCCCGCCGGGTGGAATTGGCCTCCCAGGACTCGGGTGGGCGGGCCCTCCGGGTCTGGAGGCAGCCTTTAAAAGCCCACCTGCTTATGCAGTGAACCGAGTCCCCGTCACCCCCAATAGTGGTCCTTGTAAAACAAATAACCGTAACATCAGCACCCGCTTCTTTACTGTGTAAAAAAAGTAATGTTTTCTACTTTACTGAGGAACTTCACAATGACTCTCAGGAGAAGAAATGGGTCTTAAACATTGTAAGTTCTTCATAGCTCCAATAATTTGGGTCTTTGAACAAAAATATAGCCTTGGTGGCTTTTTTAACAAAGAAAAGGGCAAAACTTCATGCAATCTTATGGGAAAGCCAACACTCTCAATGGCAAAGTTCAATTTGTAAAATGAAAAGAAGCCAATATTGACTTTTTCCTACTGGTGTTGCCTAAAATATCCAAATACTTTATACTCAAATATCATTCCCTTTCATTCATCCAGGGAAAATATTTAGTTATTTTACATTTAATAAGCAAAATATATTTTTAAAAACATCAGACTGGAGGTAATCTAATAAAATTTTTGTTGCTATGTCTTGGTCCTCAAAATAAATCTTTAAAATGTTTCATATTCTTTATAAGGGAGTGTTTCCCAGGATCCTGCTTAGCCTCCTCGGGAGCCTTCTGTTGCTGGTTGCATTCAACCGCTATGTTTATCTTTACACATAGGTGACCCCAAAACATGTGCTCAGGACTCTGCAGAGTGCTGTGGGGAGTCCTCGGGGTAGGGGATATGTCTCTTGAAAGAAACATGCCTGGCTAAGGTGTAAAGCACCAGGGAAAAGGAGGCCTTAGTGTAGCAGACAGATGATGGGAGAAAAGAGCACTCACTAAACCTTGAAAAAAGTTGTTTCAGGGATTCTTTTGCTGAGTGAAAAGATACTTTGAGAACTTAACGACATTGTCCATAACAATAGGCAAGGCAAAATTGAGGGGTCAGCAGCATCCAAAGGGGACCTGACCTGGGGGAATATCACATCATTGCCAACTACTCCCCTTCCAAAGAGAAAGACCCAAATGATGTGCAGTGGTTATGTGTTCGGGTTACCATTTTAGCAGTGTGAGCTGCTAAGCATCTGAGTGGTGTCATTTGCTATTTCTCTTCCTTTTTACTCATGGTTTCCCCAAATAAGTATTCTCAATCCTGAAATATATCTACATCTATATTTTTATTATTCAACATGTTCTAAAACCTGTTAAGTTTCTAGTTTCTCCCAACTTTGCTTTCTCTTTCCCTCTTCTCAGTGAAAGGAATCAACATCACTCGCCAAGAGCAGAAACACCAAATAAACCAACCATCTGATTTCTAACTGGTTTGGTGTACTGTCCTATTCTCAGAAAAAAAAAAAATTACTGTGAATGGCCCTGGTGATCGAAAATGTTTGTGCTATAGCCCAATCCAGGAACAACTGTCGATATCTGCTCTTGCAGCTCCCCTTGGGTAGTTTCAGTATTCCCAGAAGCTGGTACGGCCCATTGTGGGAAACACTATAACATTGACCACAATCTAACTGCTGCCCAAATCTATGGATTCTAATTTCCAATATTCTATTTTCAAATACCATCACATCTCCTTGCCCTATCATGCCTTATTGATTTGATATTTTTGTGTTCTATTACAATAAGTTACAAGAAGTAGTACTAGAAAAGGGGGAGGATAATTTATAAATTCTTATAATTGACCAATTCGTAAGTAGTCAGTCCTGATCAACTTTCCACAACATAAAATGTAGTTTTTTTATTTGATTTACTAAATTTCCACACCATCATATTAATGACTGATGTTTGCTTACTCTTTTTTATCATTTTATTAGAGGCTCATACAAGTCTTATCAGAATCCATCGATAAATGCATTGCATATGGAAACCACATTTGCACATTTATTGCCATTATCATACTCGAAACATTTTCTTTCTACTTAAGCCCGTGGTATTAGCTCCTCATTTCCCCCTCCCTCTCTGCTTCTTCCTCCCTCACAAACCCTTGATAGTCTATAAATTATTATTATTATTATTATTTTCTCATATTGTCCAATGTCTCCCTTCACCCACTTCCCTGTTGTCCATACCCCAGGGAGGTTATCCGTAGATCCCTATAATCACTTCCCCCTTTCTATTCTATTGGTTCCCTTCATCCTCCCAGTATCAACACTCTCACCACTGATCCTGAAAGGATCATCTGTGCTAGATTCCCAATGTTTCCAGTTCCTATCTGTACCATTGTACATCCTCTAGACTAGCCAGATTTATAAGGTAGAATTGGGATCATGATAGTGGGGGAGGAGGATGAGGAAGCATTTAAGAACTAGATAAAAATTCCATATTTCATCATTGCTACACTTTATGCAGACCCTTCTACAAGAGGATTTCACTTCAATTATCAATGGGCTTTGTGTCCCCAATCTATACTGCCCCTCATTTATAATGATATAATTTTTAGTTTTTTGTTGCCTGATACCTGATTCCTTCAACACATCATGGTCACAAAGGCTGAAGTGCTTCTTCTATATGGACTTTGTTACTTCTGAGCTAGACAGTTGCTTGTTTACCTTCAAGTGTTTAAAACCCCAGATGCTATATCTTTTGATAGCCAGGCACCATCACCTTTCTTCACCACATTTGCTTATGTACACATTTGTCATCAGTGATCATATCAGGAAGGCGGGCATTCAATGATATGTTTTTTTGTTCTTTGATGCCTAATAACAGATTCCTTTGACACCTTGTGGTCACACAAGCTTGTGTGCTTCTTCCATGTGTCTTTGTTGCTTCTGAGCTAGATGGCTGCTTGTTTACTTTCAAGCCTTTAAGACCCCAGATGCATATATATATTTTTAGCCAGCACCATCAGTTTTCCTCACCACTTTTGTTTATGTACACATTTATCTTCACCAATCATCTCGGGAAGTTGAGCATCGTGGAAAGTCCATTCTTTTATCACAAAACTTTACAATTTTATTTTCTGGATCAATGAGATTAGGAGATTGCCATGTACAGAAAATAATAATTATGTCCCGGTTAAATACTACTACAGAAAAAGTAAGCATAGTAGGTTACTTGTTAGGCTACTAATCACAAGACTTTTTATTTAAGTAAAGAGTTATAGTCTTATAAGGAGAAACCCTTATAAGATCACTCTGTGTCAGAATCCACTCCATGGCAGAGTTTGAGTTTTTTTGGTGTGGTTTCTCTCATTCACCAAACATTATGAAATCTGATCATCAAAACTCAATTAAATTAAATCTTAATTAAAACCTTTCTCCTCTATCTCTCTATCTTTACACACACACACACACACACACACACTAAAGCTACACGAAGGAGAAAAATCAATGACTTTTAAATGGTTAAGAGATATTTTTAACATTTGGAATTTCCTTTCAAGTTGTAAGTTAGGGTGTAATTTTGAGCTTATAAAGTGGTTATAAGCTGTCAATACTCTGTCAGGGGTTCTACATTCAACTTAATGAAGGCAAGTGAAGATGAAAACAAGATAGGTGGAATCGGGTAAATCAGCAGAAACAGGCAAGTAAATGTTGTGCATCCGTGGTCTCATGCATTTGCGCTGTTAAGTCCAACTATTTCTAATGTACTTCAGTGTCACGAGTTCTCCATTGGTATGTGGAAAAAAAACTTAGTGACAAAGGAACCAAAAACAAATGGCATCTCTTAGATGCAAATCTACCAGTTTAAAAAGATAAAATTATCTTGACTATAATTTCCATCTGTTAACTTTCAACTAAATGACTTATTTACTTAAAAAGATGAAGAAATTCATTTTTCAGACAAGAATTACAAGAGATATTCACTGATACCATATTGTGTGAACAAAATGAAAGGGAAAATATTAAAAGAGAGAGAAAAGCCAAGGAGAGTTTTTAAAATATTTATTTTCAGTGAAAAATAATCCCTCTGTTGCTGTTCTCACATTTTTCAAAAGAGAATAAACAGTTCTACACACACAGTGATGGATCTTAAAAAGTAATTTAGTAGTCCCACCAAATCATCATACTAAAGAGGTGAGAGTTAATCAAATAGAAGGTGAACATTAAATCAAGAGTACTTTGCATTTTTGCTGTGAAATTATGTTAAATTACCTTTTATCTGTTGGAGAGTCACTAGAGAAAGCCATTTAGGAAAGAAAGAGAGAGAAAACCCTACTTTTTCTCATGCAATTATGAACCATTGTGAATATTAAGTATACCTGAGAATAATGGGAGAGGTCTCAGAGGAAAAACTGTGTTTTTCTCTTGGGATGCTGCTGAGTTTCTCTTGTCGTGGAAAATTACACTTGACTGTCAGACACAAACATACCAACTTAGATTTCTCAGCAGGCCAAGGAATAGCCACTCTCCACTAATCCTGTTCTCCTTTCCTGAATCACTCTTTTCTTTCAGGTCATTCAAAATCTGGGTACTGTAGTAATTAATGCTTGAAGGCAATTAAATCACTTGATAAGCAACTGGCCGGTATTATTAAAATTATTCATATTGAGGATACACTTAAATATTCTATTATCTTTTACTTTTATTTTTCAACAAAAATTGTGAAGTCCCCTTCATTCCAGGATGTTAGCAACAGAATAAATCTACACCCCTACCAGAAAGACCAATTAATACTACTACTACTCAAACTTATGCATCAATTATCAATGCCAAGAATGAAGAAATGGAATATTTTTTACCACATGTTGCAATCTAATATTGATTAAACATGTAATTATAGAGATAGACTACAATTGCTGATGATTGAAATGTGGAAGGTTGGAATACAGGATCAAAAGTTGAAAAGTTAGCTTTTGTTGATAGAAATGAAGCTCAAAATAGCATGATAGAATTGTGCAATCGAAACAGTCTATTCTTTGGAATATCTTTATTTTAAAAAGCCAAAGAAACAGTAACTATTATACACATGAACTTTGATGAATGAAATACACAAGGAAAAACTGACCACATCTATGGAAAGAGACAATGGACAAGTTTAATGTCATCAGTTAAAATAAGACCAGGACCAATAATTGCTCATACACAAGTTCAAGTTGAAGCTAAAGAAAATTAAAACAAGTTCACTAAAAAAGAAATAACAACTTGACTATGTTCTTCTGAATTTAAATACTCTCAACAAATTGGTTTGATGCATTAAAACTAATGGCCAGAGGTAAGATTTGCTGGATATTATCAAAGACATCATGCATAAAGAAATTTAAAATTTAAAATACAGAAAAGGAAAAGGGGGGATGTCAGAAGAGATCCTGAAACTTGCTATTGAAGCCAAAAATAATGGAAGAAATGATGGCAAAAAATACCTAAACAAATGATATCAAAAGATGCCTCAAGAAAACAGTAAAATACCACAATGAAATGTGCAAAGACCTGAAATTAGAAAGCCAAAGGGAAAGAACAAGTTCAGCCTACTTCAAGATGAAAGAGTTGAAGTAAAAAAAATAATAAATCCAAGTCTCAAGTTGAAATCTTGAAGGATTCTATGGGCAAAATATTGAATGATGGAAGAAGCGTCAAAAGGAGATGGAAGAAATATACTAGAGTCACTGTACCAAAATAATTTGCCTATGTTCAAAAATTTCAGATAGTAGCAGATAACCAAGAAACAGTAATTCTGGGGCTGAGCCCCGGTGGCATAAGTGGTTGAGTGCGGGACTGTGGCCCGCTGGGCTTGGCAGTTCAAATGCAGCAGCAGCTCTCAGAGCAGCGCTGGGTAGCTCCCACGACCACCAGAGGGCAGTGATTACCTCCCCTCCCCCCCCCAAAAAAAGAAACAGTTATACTAAAGGCATAAATCTAAGCTGCATTGAAGGCATTAGAACAAAACACAGTTCCAGGAATTGAGAGAAAAACAATTGAGATGTTTCAACAAATGAATACAATGCAGGCAGTGCTCTCTTATCTATGGCAAGAACTTTGGAAGATAGTTCCCAGGTCATTCATATCTGTGTTTATTCCAAATAAAGGTGATCAAATGGAATGTGGAATCTATTCAAAATCTCATTAATCTAAATACAAATAAAAGTTTTCTGAAGATAACGCAAAAACAATTGCAGCAGTACATCGATAGAGAACTCTTGGAAAGTTAAGACAGATTGAGATGAAAACCATCAGCAGAGCTGATGGCAGATAGGTCACAGCTTAAAGCAGAGAATATCAGAAAGATTTTTAACTTTTGGTATTGATTATACAAGGTCTTACAACTGTGTTGATCATAATAATTATGCCTACCTTTATAAAGGATAGGAATTCCAACTCTTGCATAAGCTGTACTTACACCAAAAGCAATAATTTGAACAAAAAATAAAATGTATGCATCAGGGTTTTATCTTTTCACCATACTTCTGCAAACTGTATGTTGAACAGTCTGACTAGATAAAGAACAACAGCAAAAATATGTTAGAAAAACTCAGTAATAATTGGTAGTATGCAGAGGACACTATCTTGGGTGTATGAGTAAAGAGGATTTGAGAAACTTCCTGGTGAACATAAACACATACAGCCTCCGTTACAGATTACACCTTAACACAAAGAGGAAGGCGGGGAGGAAACGCCTAGAACTGGGCCTACAAACCACAAAACATGGAGAAAATACTGAATGTACGAAGGATTTGATTTTGCTAAGGTCCACAACCAAGGAAAGGAAGTAACAGTTAATAATCCAAATAGCATATTGTGGTGAACAAATCTTTCATAAGACACCTCTTCATAATGCTTTAACATTAACCCATCCTTTGGAGGACGAACGTGTCCTTGATTAAAGTGTCCCAGACATAGTAGTTTGAATTACTTCATATTGCATTCAAATATTGGGCAATGAAAACCAAAGAATAATGGATACATTTGAATGATGGCTTTGATAAGGAATATTAAATATACCAGGGACTATGTGGTAGTTACGTACTCTGTTGTCAATTTGAGACTTACGAGTGAAGGGGTGTTTAGCCTGTCAATCAGGTCACAGCTTAATGACCTCATTTGGCTGCACTAAGGAGATAAATAGCTCACTGGAGGCAGGACACACAGTCACTCCCGGGGAGACATTGCAGCCAAAAAGACATATGGAGCTAGCCTAGTTCCCTGAATTGGAGGAGTCATTTGTAGACCCCTGCCAGCACTGAGATGCTTATAACACCACTGGATCCCCAAGACTTCCCACCCACCGGCCTGTGCTCTTCCTGCATTTGGTGTCATTGCATGTGTTTTGTGAGTCTGAAGAGGACTGTATAGATTGGTATCAGATATACGGGCTAATATTGGACTCGTGGCCTTGATCTGGACTGGGCTGGGGTGTCTTCTTAATGTACAATAACTCTTTATATAAAGCTTTCTTGTACCCATCTGAGTGTCTCCCTAGATTTGTTTCTTTAGTCCATCCAGACTAACACAGACCATCTAAAAACAAAGTAGGAAGAAGTACAACCAAATACTCCTTAGAAACAAAAATTGAAATATTTCATCTCTCATTCTTTGGACATGTTATCAGGAGGGTCCAGAACCTGGAGAAGGGCATTATGGTTGCTAAAGTACTGGATCAGAGAAAATGAGCAAGATGCTCAATGAAAGAGATAACGGCACTGACAGAAACAATGGGCTCAAAGACAGGTGCATTAGTGAGGAAGGTGCAGTACTGAGAAAGAATCATTGCATATGGCCCTTCATTATGTGATGCCTTGCGATCCTGGACTCTATTCCTGTAACTATAAACCCATTTTGAAGGGCATGCTCTGTTATTGAATTATGGTGGGAAGTGATTTTAGACCCTACCTTACTAGAGGGTGTGGCTTAACGCATCACCCTGTGTTTTCTTGGGGGCATGGTCAGCTAAAAGGCAAACAACCCTCAAGGGAAGTCATTCTTCTGTGTATACATGAGAACCATCTCTCGACAGAGACAGATGTCCATGGGAAGACGTCGGACCACGGGAAAAACACATTTTGGATCTCTGAATTGACAAAGCTTGAGAGCAGAGTCACAAAGACTGGCATGGACCAAAAATGCAATGACGAGACTGGGTGTCCTAGCCCAAGAAAAGAGCCGAGAAGCGGAGAGAGCCTTTCCTGAGGAGAGGTATGGTTGTGGGCCAATGGCTAAATCCTTACTGATTCTTGAACCCAACCTGGGTCACCTATTAACTTCCTTAATCAGCCTCCATAATGGTGAGTACTGTCTGTGAGTCCTGTGTGGCCATTTCAGTGAATGATCTAAAACAGTATCGAGGTAGAACACCGTGGGAAAAAATAGTTGGTATCTGGGAAGCTAGGGGAGGTCAGATCATGCCTCCCATGACATTTACTGCAAGGATCAGCTAGTATTTCATTATATTGCAGTAAACAGGGTCTCGCTGAGTTGAAGCTGAGCGGCATCTAATAATAGATCATCTTCCAAAATGTACCATCTCCTTACCAAAATGACAATGCGGCTGTTGGTGTGGTAGGGGCCACTGAGTTGGTTCACGTACTGACCATGTGTACAACAGAACAGAATTCTGCTCAGCCCTGCACCATGTGCACAATTGTTCCTATGCCTGAGCGCACTGCCGCAGCCACTGGGTCAGTCCGTCTCCTTGAGGGCCAGCAACTAGAATCAACTCGAAGGCAACGAGTTTGGATTTAGGGTTGGGTTTGAAAAGAAAGACTGTGACATTCTTTTGGGGGGGGGACTCAGTGTTTGGCTCATTGAATTACATCAGTGAAGAGTCATTTGAAAAGAGGAGTTATGATCTTCTACCTTTTTATTTTAAAAAATCTATCTTGCTCTTCCAAAGTCTTATAGAATTACATAGTACAGCAGCAGAAGTTATAATTACACCTGCGATCAAGCTACCTCAAATGTCAATCTACACACACACACACACACACACACACAAAACAGAGTCCATCAATGAACACTTCATCTCACTGGGAACATCAGAAGAATCACAGCTGTCTTTATCCTTATTTTTCTGGATTTGTGTAATAGGAGTTAGACCAAGGAAAAGTCAGAAAATATTGCTGCCATGGTGCCAACTCATACATGAACAACATGTATTTAAAAAGACCTCAGGAGAGAGCTGTAGACATATTTTCTCAGAAATACACTTGTCTCATTCTCATTAGGATGGCTTTAAAAAAAAAAAGGTCCAAATGAAACAGCGGCTACCCAGGGAATTGCCTTGGCCAGCTAAATTCGAGGGAGAGAGGTCAGCTCAGGAGATTATGAAGACATTTGTGAGCAGATCCCAAAGGGGAATTTTGATTTTTTTTTCCCTCAAAGGGCATAGGACAATTACAGGACTTATTAGGAAGAAAATTTATGACATCTAAAAACTGCTTCATTGTGGAAAAGGCCAGGAAGTTTGCACCCAGGAATTAGTTTTTCCATAACAACAAGATACCTGATCACTCTTCAAGGGTAGTAAGGACTGTCTTAAGGGAAAACCTGCGCCATCCGTCTCTACAGTTGTGATCTTTTTCCCTTCAGGTTTCTTTTTGTTCCCCTAAACCCACAGAAGATTGAAACAGAACACAAACAATTTTCATCCCAAGAGGCTATCAAAACCGCCATTATGATGTGATGTAAGAGGCAAAGCACAGAATTCTTAGCAAAAAATTAGAGAGATGGAAATGCCATCTGGAAGGAGGATGTGCTGGAAATCAATAGTTCCTTTTGATAGTTTTGTTTTATAATGGTGTCTATGATTTATATGAGTACCTTTAGACTTATCCTCTGTGTGTGTGTGTGTGTGTAGAAAGAGAATGACAGAAACAGTGAATTTTTAAAAGTAAGCATATATTCAAGCTGTACAATTAAAAAATCTGAAATGAATACAACAAAATATTAACAGTTGTCCTCACTGGCTACAAATAACTTTTACCCTCTTGTCCATGAATTTTTCAAATAATCATTTTTTTAAAGTTAGTTTAATAAGTGACCAATTCTTACTGGTTTAAAATCTGTCTCTTTGGGAGAAACCTTTAACTCACTGCAGTTTCTCAGATTATCAATTCTGTGCCAAATAAAAGACACATGAAAAATGAAAATATAACTCTCAAATTTTCATAGGGTAATAATGTCAAAAATGGGAGTTACTTCTTGGTAGTCAGAATTATAAATTCTGACAAATCTTTAGAAAAAGAACAACATAAAGCAATAAAATGGAGAAAGAGGTAATACTATAGAAGCTCATATTCTTTATATATCACATTATCAATTCCAGGGAAATTTGTATCCATTGATGATAATCTTCTTAATTCAATCAGGGGATGTGACTCTTTGGTGAATACTACTGGACGAGGTCCTGTCTCAGGGCCTTGAATCTCTCTACCTACAACACCTTCTCCCCTGCCTGCTCATCTCTCAGAGAACCAACCACCTGTTTCGTTCCTCTCGTCAATTACATCTTCACTCAATCTTTTCAGTAAAATTAGCCCTAACCAACTCTTTCCAATTTTAACTCCTTGATATTCCCCTCTTTTTCCTCTCTGCTTTCATTTTCATCAGCAATGGTCACCATTTAAATTTTGTAAATTCTAAACTTTGTAAATTCTCTATCTCACCCCACATATATAGCAAGCTCTTGAGGGAGAGAAGAAATATGTGTCTCTTCAGTTCTTTGCTGTATCTCTAAAATCATAGTTCCTTGAGGAAAGCAAAGAGAGGAGTACGTGCGACAATGTTCAAAGAGATAGAGTCATATGATTTTAATCAATAATTTACGTCCTAAAGTTCAGAATCACTAGAAACTTCTCTTAATGCTTAGAAATAAGTCCTAGAGCACAAGGACATAGAATCTACACTCCTTTTGCATTCCTGAAATATTGAGAGATTTCCTGAAATCTCGATGGAAGAAAAATAACAAATGAAGCTACCATGGAATGGCAGCTGAAGACCCTTGGGAAAAATTATAAATTGTGCCAGATTGTATCAATGATACATGTACACACCAAAACTTCAGAATGTGCTCTAACGTGTCACTTGTTCCTTTCCCCAATGAAATTATTTTGCAAGAGGAGTCAAAATGAAATAGCTGCTGTTTTAGCTTGATTATCTTGGGACAAAAGGAAATGGAGGTAACTTAAAACAACTCACAAATTGAATTCCGACAGGAAAAGTGATAGTAAACAAAAATCCAACCAACCAAAGTCACATAAAAATAACTACAAACTCACTTCCTGCACACCTGGCAAAGAAGATAGCTGGCCCCCCAAAGATTTCATTTTCCCTTACATCTAATCAAGAAACATGCTCAATAGGAGATGATATTCTTAAAGTACATTTTTTCTTTTCAAAATTATTTTATTGGGGGTTCGTACAACTCTTATCACAATCCATACATTCATCCATTGTGTCAAGCACATGTGCCATCATCATTCTTAAAATGTTTTTCTTTTCTACTTGAACCCTTGGTATCAATCCCTCATATTTTAAGGAAGAAGTTTTAAGAAAATTGAAAACTACATTGATGAGAAAAAGAAAAAGTGTCGAGGAATTTTATTCTAGCACAACCATACATCGGTTAGTTCAATGAGGGTAATAGGAGTTTAACCTACCAAAAAATTGCCACAGACATTATCAGTATGAAATACTTATAAAGAGGTAGATTTGCATTCGAGAATTGCTCTCTTCTATCATTAAACTGAAAGGTCTGTTTTAGAAATTTGCCAGCTTGTTAATACGTCTGAGAGACTAGGCACTGCCTAGTTACTAAAGAACCAAAAGTGTGAAGCTGTAGTTATGGGGAAATTTCAAAACAGTATGAGAATTTTAAGTTATATACCTAAAAAGAAAGATTCCTTATGCATTACCTGTCTTAAACGATAAACCTTCTCTGTGAATGACTATAAAATTTACTGTATCATCTCCAATTCTCTCTCAGCCTTTAAACCAGAGATACCTCAGTTGGCAAAAAAAAAAAAAAAAACTAAATTTGCTTTAGAGGTGAAGCAATAACATTTTCCTAAAACAATCTAAGCCACTGTCATGCAGTCTACCATAATTATTTTCCCCGTTTCATTTTTTCTCTCTTTAGCTTATTTCTCCTATTTTTCTTTTATGTATCCATTTGCTTATGCTAAGAAACAACTCAACTGTCAATCTATTTTATAATCCTTGAAAAATAATGCTGTACAATAATTTTAACAAGTATTTAAAAGTAGAACCAATAGGAAAAAAAACAGAACCAATGACTCTAAAATAGTGTATTCTTAGTATAGGTGAAAAATAATTTAACTGATTAAAATAATGGTATACATTCTATCTCCTCATACTTCATCATTGTTGGCTGAATAATCTTCAAAGATATATAAAGGCCAGCTTCAATGAAAAAATATTGAGAGGATGATATCGGAGCTTAAATTCTGTCCGAACGGGTATACAGAAAGCTAAAGAGGACAGTGGAAGCACAAAATCTATTTTCAGGGACCCCCACATGGATTAAAGGTCCAGTTAATCCCTGCTGATCAGAGCCTAGGGATAGATCAAACAGTGAGAATTGTAAAGTTGATTATGACAAATGTAGCTGGGTTAAAATGTAACACCTTACCATCTGATTTCTCTTTTAACCTATGTTAAAGTTGTTTTAGTTTTGCTTGAACATTGTCATTAGTTTTTTGTTTGCTGATTTTGTTTGCTTCCTTTTTATATCTCGTATGAGTTGCTTTATTTGAAATCTAGGATAGGTAAATCTATGCAGATAGTAACTGGATTAATAATTATCTAGGAGCAAGGCAGGGAAGGTTGTAGGGAAATAGGAAGATAAAAAGAATGAATTGACAATGTTCTAAATTGTTTGGGGTGATGATTGAACAATTAAACTGTATGATACGGGAATTATATGCCAGTAAATCATTCTTTTTCTTTACGTTTTGAAAAAGAAGAGAGAATTCTATGGAGCATAACATGACTAACACATATGGGTCACTATAAATTGAAATTGAAAAAAATGCATAAATTGGCATAAAACAGATCTCACTTAAAAATATACAGCTTCCAAAAAATGTATGCATGTTCTGATTTTACCTTCACAACTATTCTCAGGTTAAAACAACAAAAAAGGATCATTTGGATTTTACACATAAACTAATCGAAGGGCAAAGAAATCATGGAATCTTTCTAATGCCACCCAAGTAGTGTGCCTGGGATTTTCAAAAGATATGTATTTAAAAATAAAGTTAATATAAAAACAAAACACACACACATATCCCCTCCCACCCCCATCGACTCCCAAAAAAACCTCATGCCATCAGGTTGAACAGACAGAGCAGAACTTGGCCATTTGGGTTTCTGAGGCTGTAAATCTTTACAGGAACAGGAAACCTTAACTGGGCGCGTCAAACTGCTGGTCTTTCAGGTAGCTGCCAACAGCATAATTACAACATGAGGCCTCCCAAATAAGATAACAGAGAATTTGTTTTTTAATTCATTTACTGTTTAAATTTTATTCTGCTTCTCTGCTGGTTGACGTGCGCTCAATGTTTAGCATAAGAGAAAATGTCATTGATTTGCTTAGCTTTATCATTTTTATTCTTTTTAAGTGTGATGCAGTAATGAGATACATTTCACTTAGAAGAGATCGTTTCTGGCCATACTTGCTTCATCAATTGCACACACACAATTAATAAACCATTGCGAAAAAGCTTTAAGTGTAACCAAAGATCAAATGGCTGGAGTTTATTCTCTAACAGCAGCACAGGTTTTGGATGGCTAAATTAACATTTAAGATACCATGAAAATATTGCCTCACCAATATTGGGGTGCTTCAAAAGTCGGCAAATTCTAGCTTCCCTTTCTAGTTTCTGGTGATCTGTTGAAAGAAAATAAATAGATAATGAAATCACAACACATAGTGAAAAAGAGCAAAAGGCTGTAAACAATGTGCCAACTTGACAGCAGTGAAATGTCATATTCACTTACCCTTCCATTTCTTTTTCAAAGAGTTATCATTTGAACTTGGAATTTAGTGACCAGACAGGTAAACAATCTTTTTCCTAAATTTGTGTATGTACAAATAGATATACATATAACTGGGTGCATATCTTATATGAGAAAGTCAAGGAAATAAAAACCTTTATGGATAATAAGTACAAACAGAGCCTCAGCTATAGCTGATCTCGAGAATTTTTTATTGTGTATGAATCCATTTTCCATGGCTTTATAAGAAATCCTACAAAGCAGTCGCTTGAAAGAACACATGCATTGCCTTCACGGTCTCTGTGGGTCAGGAACGCAGGCCCCTATCTGTACCATGAGTTTGGGGTTCTCACACAAGGTCACAGTCAGATGGTGGCGGTTTCAGCTGGACTGGTAAGGATTGGTTTCTAAGTTCAAATGTTGGTTGGCAGAATTTCAGTTCCTCAAAGGACTCCTTACTGAACTAAGGTTTCTAGCAGGCTGCTGGATGGAGGCTGCCCTCAGGTACTTGTTTCTTCCCAGCTTACAAATCTCAAAGCCACATAGGACAAGGGTATGCTGTCTTATCCAGTGGTGATTGCTGTGGTAAGTGATTTTATAGAAGGGAAGAGTAAAGCATGCAGCTGATCAGAAGAAAGGCAAATGAAGGCATCAGGACTGTTGTTCTCAAGGTCCCAAGTGATCGTTGCCTCTCGTATCCATGCCCCTCCTCTTGGAAGTAGGTCAATGTAGTTACTGTCTTCCAACAACTGAGGGAAGGAAAACATGATGGGAAATATCTTCTCTAATCAGGATCCATAAGACAGCATGTTCTTGTCCTAGGTGGCTTTGAGATTTTTCAAGCTGTTAAGATAATGCATGTGTTCTTTCAAGCTGCTGAGAGCAACTTGATAGGATGGAGAAGAACTGCTCTGTGAGGTTTCTGAGACTTCTGTAAAATTTTACAGGGACAGACAGTGACTGGTGGGTACAAGTTCTCCACCTCGAGGTTACCCACAATGCCACCAGGGTTCTCCCACATGAAGGAGGAAATGAGTGGTAATTGTCTCTCTCTTGTGTTTCAACTTCTGTATTGTTTTTCTCACTACTTGCTCTGGGTGTTTTCTAAAAATTCTGTATTCAATTAGGTGTTAAGAGAACAAGAGTATCAATATATACAGTAATCATAAATTAATGGGCAGTGGAAAACCAAAGAAGTCAATCTGATCTTAATAAAAGGCACAGCCTTAATGCAGATTCCCTAACAGTCAATGTGAATACTCAGAGGCCCATACCTGGAGGATTTTGAATTATATTCTGAATATATTTCTATTACCAACAAATTAACTCTAGCTACATGAAGTATTTCTCCAGTCAGAATATGGATGCAAAAAAAGAATATAATAAAAGAATATAAATTCTATCCAATTAAGTATGCCATATTTAAAACTGTGCTTACATTACAGGCATCATGAAAAACCTGTGCATAGTGCACAAGAATTTAAAGTTGCCATATTCCTGTTAACAAGAACTTTTGAAAATTAATCATGAAATATTGCACTTTCATTTTATCTTCTTATTTTGGACTAGGAGTAATCCATGTCACAAATACAATTTTTACTTATTTGGCAAGGCTCTCTCTTTGTTTATTGATCATTCTCCATTACTTCTGCTGTCCCTAGGTACTTGAACAAGGCAGTTAAGATTCTCCAACTTTCTAAGATGATGTCTTTTCTGTGGTAAAGTAGAATTGGGTATATATTTTGAATATTTTTACATCTTAATTTTAGAGGTTTTGTTCTGGGTGTCATAGTGGTTACACATTAAGCCATACCACCTGCACACAAAAAAGGAGGCTTTCTCCTCAAGTATAGCAGTTACAGTCTCAGAAAGACACGGGGACAGTTCTACCCTGTCCTATAAGGTGGTCACTTTTTCCCCTCCCTCCCTACTCCTCCTTTCCCCCTGAACCCGGGACAATTTGTAAATTATTATTATCTTGCCATATCTTACACTATCCAATGTCGCCCTTCATCCACTTTTCTGTAATTGGTTGCCCCACCTTCCCTTCACCCTTCTGGTATTGCCACTCTCACCACTGGTCCTGATGGGATCATCTGTCCTGAATTCCCTACGTTTCTTTTTCCTGTCTGTACCAGTGTACATGCTCTGGTCTGGAGGGATTTGTAAGGTAGAATTGGTATTGTGATAGTGGGAGGTGGGGGGGGGGCAGCATTGAAGAACTAGAGGAAAGTTTTATGCTTCATCACTGCTACTTTTCTACTTCACTCCAAAACTATTGTGTCTGTAGTCCATGAAGTTTCCATTTAGACAAAATATTAGTTGTTTTAACTTCTATAACAATCTTGCCTTTTAACAGCACTGGTAAATTACTATACTAGCCCTCTAAAACACAGGAATAAATGTTTTTCATGTCAGTGTCCCAGGGACTTTAATGACATTTCCAAAGAGTTAAACAGCTAATAATAATGCTTTAGGGAAACTTTTGCAGTCTTTTTTCAGCCAGTTTTCTTTTATGGTCTCTGACTAGACAGGCAATGTTCAAAAAACCTTTCTACAGTGACAGAAATGTTCTACAAGGGAGGAGGGGCTTGCGCTCAGTTCATGAAAAAAAATTCCACTACCTTTTAATTAGATTTTTTTCTTGAATTTTTGACACCCCTACTAGATCTACTTTGTCCAATTGATAGTCACCAACCATTTCTGCTATTGACTGAATAAATGTGGCTACCTTAAGTGAGGAAGTGATTCTTTAATTTATTGAAATTGCCACCCACACATGACTAATAAATATAGTCCCATACTAGAGATAGTTTATCTTTGAATGAAACAGGCAATTACTTAGCAAATGTCATTCATCAGGTTTTTGTTTGCTTGCTTCTTTGTTTTCTTTTTCTAAAAAAGATGCACTCAAACGCTAAATGTTATGTGAAAAAGTAAAGTTCAGATTATAGTCATAGATCATAACTTTTCCCGGTAATTCTGGAGATCCTCAAAAGGGAGAGATGCCAACTCAGACGGATGTATCATTTTAAAAAGGAGTCCCAGGGCGAGAGTGGGCTACACACTGCTCTGCTCACCACAGAGTGAGCAGCTTGTGCCCGTCGTTTGCAAGGTAAGAAAATAGAAGACTTTCTACCCAGTCAACTTCAATCTTCAAAACTCCCCACGCAGTTCTACTCTGGCCTGAGGGCAGGTATGCATCAGAACCTATTGAACGGCAGTGAGCTTAGTTTTAGACTTTGGATCATGAAAAGAAATCCAAGGTGGTATTCTGTGATGCTCAAAACTACAAAACTGTTCTTGATTCATTGGTAAAGAAATGCAATGAACAAGTTCTATCTGAGCGTTGCCTTCGGAACCTTGTCCAGAGCATGTGACTTCCTGGCATCAGCTTCAATGTTTCTTGTCACCAGGTCTTTGAACAGGTCTTCTCTGGTAATGCTGTGACGTAAGACACAGGGGGCCTCTTGGCACTCTGTTTGAGCACTCTGCTAGTAAGCAAATGGTCGCAATTTACACCCACCAGCAACTGGGGGAGGAAGTACCTGGCAACCTGCTCCCGTTTAGTGAGGAAACCCTGTGGGGTGGTTCTCCTCCATCATAGGAGGACGCTGAACAATGAAATAATCTCAAAGGCCCCTCATAGCAGGCACAGTGACACATGGAAGGGAGGTCTCAGGATTCCGAGAAGACCCGAGAAGATGCGCCATGTGTTGGTTCCACAAGTGGGTTTCTCATTTACTGGAGATCTCAAAAGCTGCCTCCTTAAATCGGATGGGAAATGCTTACCTTGCAAGAACTAGAGAACAGACAGGTAAAGTTCTAAAGCACCATGTCTGGATCATGGTAACTACTCAATGAGTAACAGGATACACTCCATTACCATTGCTACCACTGACATTTTCTTTTACTTTAAGTGAACTTTGTGCTCAGAGATACATTAGAAAGAATCATATTAATTTAAAAAATGTACTCCTCTGACATGTACCCTAAGAACCATGAAGGAACAGCTTCCAATAAAACATAAGCTCAAGCCATTATGCTAACAGAAAGATATTTCCAGGTCACTGACAAAAGAATGTGGGAGAACCAGTGATAAGTGTGGTTAAAAAAAGAGATAAAATCAATACAGTAAAATGTGTGCAGAAAGTCACAGTTACACAATTTTATGGTGTACTTTAAACAGATAAAAAATACGTAGGAATGAAGTAATTTTTGTGTGATTGCAATATTGTTAAGCAGGTTAAATTGACCAGATTTATAAAAACACTATATTCTTTCATTCATCTGTGCCTTTGGAATTCATCAAGAATGAATGGTGTGCTAATAAAGCACTTGTTAAAGATAATTGTTTAAAAGGGAAGTTGATGGTAACAATCTTATGCTGTTCTACAGCATATAAATGTTTTTCTCTTTGCTCTATAATAATGGCATTCATATGCAAACATGGCATTAAATGTGTCATAGAAGTCACATGAAATTATACAAATGTTAAAAAAAAGTCTGTCATAAACAGGGTCTGTTCAGTAGTAATTTAAATGACTAAACTTTTTATAAAATGACAAACAGGACGTCATATTAAATATAATACTTTATAGTAAAACCCACTAAAATTCTCTATATAATTGGTTGGTAAATGATTACATAGAATATCTACTACTCACGTACGTACAAAGAAGAAGACATGGAGACACTGTTAGGAGCTAATGGGTGCCTTAGAGAGAGCCTCTGAGGAAGCTCCTCTCCAGGTAGAGGGCATAGGCTAAGGGGAATTTGCACTGGTTTATCCTTTGGGAGAAGAAACAGGAACATTAATTATTGAGAAAAAGGCTGCAGGGTATATAGTGACTCATGGCGACTTAACTAATGTACAACAGAAGGAAGCACCATTTGGTTCTGTACCCTCCTCACAGATGCTGTTGTGCTGGAGTCCACTGTGTCCACCCCTTGTGTCAAGGGCCTTTCTCTTTCCCACTGGCCCTTTACCCAGCACAAGGTCCCTGTCCAGGGACTGTTATCTCCTGACAGGTCCTAAGTATGTGAGTCAAAATCTTGCTATCCTTGTCTCTAAGTAGCATTCTCAGTATGCTTCATTGAGGCTTCTCTCCTGAGAGCGCCCCGGCTTGCTTATGTTTGAGGTTTGCTCGTGTAGTGACATCTTTGATGCCTGACCAAGGCAGTGCTCTTTTATTATGAGTTTCACCAGAGTCCGGTCACAAAGAGGAGACCAGTAAGCACGGAACGGGTGGGTGGCGCCAAACATGGCCTGACAAGCAGGACAAGCAGAAATGGAATGGGACCCATCCAGGGAGTACTACATTTTCCTCACATATAAGTGTGCCCACACATATAACACTCATTGAGCACATAGGAAACTGTGGCACATAGGGGGCTGTGCCATTTTGGAAAACCAAAATTGCATAACACATATTATGTGTGCAAAAATGCGATAGACAGTAAGCTGTAGCTCCGGCTAATCCAAAGCTGTGCTTTCCTATATTGATTTAGGACATGAGGTGTCAGACTGAGAGTTCACATAGAACGGATAACTGTCAATGATTATAATTCAAACTATCAAATCTCAATTGTGATGATTATAAAAAACAGACCTTTATAAAACAACCTAGCTTGATGTTATCAGTTGGTGCACTTAAGAATTAGAGCTATCCATTCACTAACTTCATTTTAATTGCACATCGATAACCCATGAAAAAATAAAGAGTTTTACTCTAATATACATACTGTTACAGGATGATGGGATCAATTTCCTAGCTCACTGAGCTCTCAGTCTTCACAATTTGACCAGCATCATATTCTCTCCCAGATGTAATTTTACTTGTGAGATGGGGGGAATTTACCACACAATTCCATTTTTGTGTTTAGGAATAATAAAGCTAGGCCACTTGAGGCACTTTACATTAGTATCTTTGAAACGTTGACTACCTGGAGACAATGGAAAGGACCCAGAACGGAAACAAGACGTACTAAAGATAAACACAGTTCCCACTTTAGCCCTTCTCCCAGTGGTCCAGACAACTTGTACAAGGAGTTGCTTAGTAACCCGACAGAGCATCTACTTCAGGGACTTTGCTATTCTGATTTTTTCCTCTAAGAATTAAGGACATACAATTTATTTTAAAGATGAAAGAAGAAAATATGTATGAGACTTTTGTTTCCACAGGACCTTTCTCTTATATAGCTTGATAGTATCACATTACAAAATATGAAAGAATAACTGTGGACAATAACATAGAATAAAAAACAGAAATTCATGAAAGAGGCATTGTTATCGCTTCTCTAGGCATCAGGAACTTTCTGTGAGAGGCTGGCCCCCCAGAAAGGGCCTAGCAATAACTTCACCTCGTCTGAAAAGTTGTAAAAAACAGATATCAAGACAGCATTTTTTGATCAGTTGCATTCAATCTATTTTTCATTCTACTTTCCCCGCCCTTGAATTAACCCTTGGTGACATTGGCACAACCTCAAACACTTTTTAGGACTAAAAGTTAGAAATAGAAGTATGACATTACCCAATGACTCTACAATTCGGTACATCTCCTAGAGAAATGAGAGCTGTGATAAGGGTAAGCTATATGCATACACATCTTTATCACAGCACTAGTCACAGTAGCCAATAGATGGACACAACCTAAATGCTCATCAATGGATGAATGGGTGAATCAACTATACGAAAACACAGACACACATAATTGTATGTTATGCAATGTCAAAGAAGAATGACGAATCCATGAAATACCTGGAGGACATTATGCATAGCAAAATTAGTAACAAAAATATGAAAAGTCAAGATGGAGTTTTCACATACAAACAAAATAATATGTGTTTACTAGGAGTAGGGAGAATGATAACTAACTTAAAGAGTTACAGTGTCAGAAACCAACAGGAACAGTTTGACCTTGTCCTATGGGGTCACCATGAGTCAGCATCGATGGGTCTGGTTTGGTTTCTGATTAGGAAAGGGGAGTGGAGAAAGGGAGAGTAACTAGAAGGTAGACCCTATTCGCATGGGTGTTGGGGAAGGCAATATGCATTAGAGTTGTCAACAAAAAGCAATCAATGCAAAGGAAGAACTGGGAGGAGTAGGAGAGTTAAAGGTCAGCGGTCAACAGAAGCATACAAACAATCCTGAAATACCAGTAATAATTTATGAGTATTTACCCAGAAAGACACAAAAGCAAAAGAGGTGTGGGAAGGAAAACAGAATGACACCCATAATACATGGTTTGGCAGAGGATTGTTCTACCTGGGCATTCATATGCTGCACACATACTCATGAATAGAGTAGACAGTAAGTAGAATATAAGTAGAACACTCAGGGGCAATGTTATAAAACGTCTTCATCATAACTAAACACTTTGCAGGTGTGAGTCACTGCTTCTGAAAACTTAGAATCATAATCTCAGGGAATATCATGGTCAATAGCACAAGTGGCTCACAAAGAAAATGTTCTACATCCTAGCCTAGTGATTTACGACGTGGGCTTTCAAATCTTGTGAATAGCTCATTGGTGTCTCTCGATCCACAGCACAAAACATCACAGATACACAGAAATCATGAGTCCAAAGGACGAATGACCACGCAAGCCTCAGCCTCCCTGAGACCAAGCCTAGAAGAACTAGAGAGTATTCAGCCACCATCCACTTCCAACTACTCTGAAAAGGGATCGTATTGGAAGGTCCTGGATAAAGTAGAAGAAAAAATTGACACAAAACTCAAAATCGTAACAAGAATTTACTAGAAGAGCTTGGTGGGACCTCTGAGACTAGGGTCCTTCGTCACGCTTCAGGCCTTTGGTTTCCAGCTAAACATACACAAGTCAAACTTCTTATCTCATTGACCATTGAAATCAACAGGGAGGGATTTGACAGGGGATAAAGTTCAGACAGCAAGACAGGTCAAGAAGGAAGAAGATATGGAATCCCGAAACATAAGTAGGCAGAAGGTTGATTGATGTGACATCGTAGGGACTACAATCAATGGCGCTTCACAAAATATGTCTAGCTTGTCCAATGGAAACCTTATTTTTTCCTGTAAACTTTTGCCCAATCGAAAGAGATATATATGTATACCTTAAAAAAAACAACCCTGATATATTGTTCCAAATGGACACTTTAAAAGCTGTTTCAAGAATGTAAGGATTAGCATCTAAGATGTAGATAAAGGCATGTTGACTTACGAAGACGCATAGTTTGAGTTTAAAAACAAATGTTAGAGTGGCCTGGCTCCCTGTCCTCTGTGTTGGGAGGCAAATGCTACCATACCCATTCCATGTGGGCAGGCAGGAGTACTCTCACTTTCCAGACTCCAAAAGATGATGCAACATCCCAGAGTTGCTATACTCATATGAATTTAACCTACACATCAAACCACAAGCATGTGTGGAAGAAACAAAGTTTATTTTTCCTGTTGTGTTTTTTTCTCCTTCGTGAAATTTGTTCTTATGTGGTGCATTTCTCATCATTCGTTACTATAAAATACTGTTGTGATTATTTTCATTCTAAATGTATCTGGGGCTTAATTTCCTATCTGTCATTATTTTGTCTTTTCTTGTGAGAACTCACAAAATTGTACACACTGCTGTGTCTTTTCAACTTTGGTCCACAACACCTGTTACACTTCTTAGAAAGGCAGAATACAATCCATTGTGTGAAATACAAATATAAAAATTGCTTTCATATTAGAGGTAACAAGCACCAGGAGACCTCCCCCCCCAAAAATAAACATTCTTGAGAATGAGGGGAGTCATAGCAGATACTCCAAACCCATCTTAGACAATGCGACATCCCCTCACAGAAAGGTCACCAGGAAGGGATGAGTCAACCAGGGTGAAATATAGCACTGATGAAACACACCGTTGCTCTGATTCCCTGAGGCTTCTTCACCTCCCATTATCATGACCCCAGTCCTGCCTCTCGCTTTCGGGTAGGCTGACACATGTACATAGGTACAGATAAGAGGCCAGGGCACATGGAATACAGGTCAAATAAACCCCTCAGGAACAGAAATTGGGAGTATTGATATCTGGATGGTGGCAGGGGATCCGGGATGGGGTGGAGAGAAACCATGGGGAAGAGAGAAAGTGGTCAGAGTAAGATATGAAATTAATAGTAATGTACAATCTATCAAGAGGTCATGAGGGTAAAGGAGGGAAGTGAAGACAAAAAGAGGAGCTGATACCAAGGGCTAAAATAGAATATAAATGCCTAGAAAATGATAGTAACATAAGTACAAATATGCTTGATATAACTGATGCATGGATTGCTATAGGAGCCGTAAAAGCTCCCAATAAAATGATCTTAAAACAAAAGAAAATGATTACTTTCCCAAATACAGAGGTTAAGACTTCAACAAAAATAGATGGGGGACAGAATTCAATCTGCAACAGACTATTTAGTAGCATCTAGATTTAAGTGTCAAAGACTAATCAAAATGTTTCTCAAACAAGCGATGGAATAATATCTACAGTGAAGAACAACTACCATACAATTAAGGTTTTAAAGAAACCACAGTACATTTTCAAATAGCTCAAATATTATAAAACTTGACAGTTCAAGTCCAGTTGAAAATTAATGTGAATTGAGGATCAAATGCAAAAAGTTCTATCTGTACGCATTGTCATTAACCATCTTCCTACACTATATTAGCATGAATCTTCTTCTTTGGAAATAACAGCCCTTTTAAAAGGTACAGCTTTGAAAAGGCAGGTCCAGCCACTTCATAAAAGAGAACTGGAGTGAAAGAGGCCAGAGGATCAAAGCACACCTGTTTTGCTAGTACCTGAGTCACTCCCTTAGCCTCAATGATTATGGATTCCTCCCTTGTAAACTGTGAATCACAGACCCGCAGGATACACTCAAGGCCCCAGAAGCCTTCAAGATAATTCCTTTACCTCTCAATTGCATCTCTCTATGAACTCAGTGAAGCCCCATCCTACCTGCACTTCACGATATCAGTAGGCTCAATTAAAATAGTTTCCAATTGTATGACTGTATACTTACTTCCGTAATTCCTCAAGGTCTCGGTGGAGACAAAGTGAGTTCATTGTGTCCATCTCTCTGGAAGTTCAAACTATTTCATTATAAAATATAAACAGAATATTGCATATTCTATGAGTTGTATTTTTCCCAAATGAATATATTCTTGAAATCAATACATAGACCAAGCAAGAAAGAGTACCAGCACCCTAAAACTCTCCTCTTGGTTCCAGCCTCAAACCCCACGCCACAGTAACCCCTACCCTGATTTCCAACATTACAGACTTGGTTTTGATTGTTTTTATACCCTATTTAGAATAAATAGAATAGGAAGCCGTGTCCTCATTTCCCTTTACCCCTGGAGTATATTCCACTTAAGGATTGCTGCTATGGGAGTCTGCTATAGCATTCACGTTACAAAAGGAAAATCTGTTAAGATCGATAAGAAGATAGACTCACATACACACACACACATACACACATAAAAAAGGAACTACAAAGGCTATTAATGCTAAGAAGCTAATTAAACTTTCAAAGGCTTGATGCAGCAGATATAATTTACTTTATGCCTTCAGCCTGAATAAATAGAAGATAAAGTCAAAAGCGATTTAAGTTTAATAACAGAAACATTACAGAATTTAGTCTCTTACTCTTCTCTACTGAGGCATATTGTTTGTCAAATCTCCCCATTTAAAAAAAAAAACTTCATGCATTTTCCCCATCTCTGATTTTGTGTTATGGATTAAAACACCAACATAATATGCAGAGTAAAACAAAGAATTTGAGATACTCAGTCATATCTCTTAACTGTGGGTAAGGAGCAATCAACTTTGACTGAATAAAATCTGAATTACATAATGAAGTTTTGGCAACTCTCATTTCAATTTTTTTTAATTTTAGTCAAGTCTCTAGATGAAAATTGAAAATGAAAGTACACAAGGAAACACCAGATCTCCTTACAATATAAAATCTAATTTCTTAGAAACACTCAGTATGCAGCTTTCTTTATAATGAGATGAATTTCATAACAGTTGTTAGGTTTAGTAGTTTTTATTAACCAAATCCATATCATTTAGAAAGGAAAGAAGAAAAAATGTACAACAAGAAGGTTCCAAAGTTATATTAAAAATGATTCATTTGAAGACCAACTAAGATACTTTTTGTTGTTGAAAATGTACACAACAAAAACACACACCTGTGCCATAATGTTTACATGTTCAGGTAGTTGGCAATGATTACACACAGTGTATTGAGTGGCCACGCTAAAGGACATTTGAGTATACAACTCTAATATGTATGAATGAAATTCATTGCTTGACCTCAAAGACTGAAAAAATACATTTGTTACAAAAAGTTAAGAATGATTTATTATTAATCAATAATATAGATTTAAAACCATCACAAAACAAAAGCAACTTATTACAATAGATATTTATTGATAAAACTAAAAACCTTATGAATCAATATCTTCAGCTCCCTTCCCTATGGGCATTTTAATATGAAAAGATTATGTTCAGATGAATAAATTATAGAAAACGAGATTAACCAGTAAGCAAGTCTACTCATTTGCAGCTTGAGAACTCCCCTTTCATGGGCCCTTTTTTGTTGTGTCTAAGCTCTTGTCACGAGTCAGATTTCAGGGAAGCAAATGCTAAGGACTGTCAGGCTGGCCATGGAGGCAACCCTTTGGCCCACTTGACAGTTCTGAAATAAATGCGGCCCACCAAAGAGCTGTCTGGTGTTGGGACAAAATGGCCCTCAACTCAGTCATCAGATGTGAGTTGCCATAGGTGGGGCATGACCTTGGGTGTGCCAGTTGTCTGCAGCTGAGGTTGCCTTTGTGGCTAGATGCTATGCTGACTGCACTTCCACCTTCAGTGAGCAAGAGCAAGAACTTCCTTAAAGGGACATCTGAGGGACAGACCCTGTGCTTATCAGTTTGATAGACATGAGCTGAGTAACTATTCGAGTTGTTTTGAAAAGTTGGGTGGGCCAACAGAAGTCGAAATTCATGTGTGAGAGAGACTCAAGGTAAGTTACTGTAAGAAAAAACCTAGTTATGCCATGCTGCCTTCACAGAGGAGGACACGGAGGCCCACTACGGGAGAAATCTGCTGAGACATGCAGAACTCTCAGAACTGAAATATTCTCTTTATCATGGGGAAATCTGTCATGGGCCTGAATGTGGGTGAACTCCATTAGGATATGGAGCGATGACATTTTGTGCAGAGTTGAGACAAAGGAAGGGCTCTTCATGACAGCCTGGATTTACGGAACAAGTTTCTCTGGGGCAGCACTGGGCACTTGATTGGTGCAGTTTAATTAATCTTCAAAGTCTCCCTGGGAGATAGATAGATTGCAAAGAACTTTACATTAAGAGTTAGAGAGTAGGCAGCAAAGAAAGGATTTCTGTACTTTTCCTGAAATCATTTAGTAAATTAAGGAAGTACCAAGAGAAGACCCAGGCATCAATTGGCTCCCTCTAGCCTGAAGCAAAAATTCACTTGCATTGCTAGCTATGTTTAACCTTGAATTACATTTCTCTTACTCTCCTTCTTCCCATCTGTCATATTAAGACTTCTGAGTTAACAAAAAAAAAAAAGAGAGAGAGAAATACTGTCTAGCCCTCACTTTCAGTGAAAAGATAAGAAGTGCCAAGGTTTATAACAAGAGCTTATTCACTGGCCACAGAAAATATCTGGACTGTCCCAAAGTACAAAATCGGACCTCAAATTTCACCTGGAACCCTGCAACAGAAATATGTGATTATAATTTGAGGGGCAAGTAATTATGGGTAGATACCTGGTAAGGCAACCATTTAATCAAACCCTCACCTGGTAATTAGATGATGACTAGGTATTAATCAATCTTTCCTTAGAAAACTTTCAATTAAAATATGCTGTTATATACATTCAGTTTTGATAAAAGAGCATCCTCACTATATTTTCACTAAAGGAACAGTTCTACTTCACTATGTCATTGATTTGATAATTCTAGTAATATGTTTTTCTAGATGGAAGGGATGTAAATATTTGAAAAATAAATCATCTGCACAGTGGCATGCTATCAAAACAACAGAATGCAGGCTCACAGGGTTTATGTCCTACTGTCAGTTGAGGCAATTACTGGGTAGGCTTTTTCTTATGTACATGATAGAAGACACGAATACTTCACTAGAACTCAATTTAATTACCCATAAAGAATCTCCGATCAAGATTAAGGGCCGAAAACTTCTGCTGTCTTGATATGGGAGTATTTTGTTTTACTGCATTGAGTTGCTCTGTTTTGTTTAAGAATTTTCAAACAAAAACTTTCACAATAAAGATATGAAGTAGTTTTAGTGATACACATTCAGAGTTCTGACTTTCATTACATAATCGTCTTATGAATTTCCTGTGCATGGTTGAATATTATCATGAGCTGCTTTAGTCATTTTTAAGATGCAGGAACATTTGACAGTCAAATCCCTAATCCATTTCAGTATCAATGAGAGGCCAACTTCCAGTCCCACTCTGAACCAAATTAGAGAGCAACTCTGAGTGGGCCATGCCAATCTTCTTTTCTTGTTCTTTTCTGCTCGGGCCCAACTCACGAGCCTATATTTCAAAATATCTCTCTCCCTCCCCACCTCCATCCCTGCAGGATATCTAAATTATGCACAATTCTTTCATTTTGCTTTTATTTTATTAGGAACCACCTTAACATTTCTTTATCACTTTAAACCTATAAATGTCTCTCTGTTATTTTTGTTATCCTTTTTTAAGATGTTGCAATTCAAATATTCTCTAGCTAGAGTCTAAATGGGTCATCAGAGTTTTGCTGGATCAAAGAAGGGATAAAGTACATACTGGTCCATGCCTGTAATCAGCCTGACAATATTCTCTGCCTCACTCAGAGATATAAAGGCTCTTAGTTTCACCCTATTCAATCACCAGCCGGTTTCTCTAAACATATCTGAGTCAGATGATTAGTAATAAAAAAGATTTTTTCTAAAAAAAATTAAAAGGATAAAAGAGTCAGAGCTCATGTAACATCTGGAAACTGGATTTCTACATTAAAGTGGACAAAGATTGAGTAGTAAATTTCCTGACACACAACTACCATGTGTTTTAAAGGAGACCTGATGACACAATGGCTAACTCTTGGCTTCTAATCGAAAGGGGGAAACTCTGAGCCCACCCGTGTGGTCCTCAGGAAAAGATGTGGTGATCATCTTTCCTGACCGACTGCAGCCTGAGGACACCCCGGGGGGCGTCCGACTCTGACCTGTTGGGTCGCTGTGAGTCAGACTCGACTTGACACCAACGCACAACGTGTGCTGTTTGACCTCATTCATGGCATTCAGCTGGCACTCTCCACTCCAAAGGATGGGCTCTGTGCACTAATTTTTCCCCACCCACCTCTTATCACACACAGATGAGAGAAACGCTTCCGTGGGTGTGACAGTTCAGTTTCAAGCATTTCAAAATCCCCCACCACCTGCACAGGAAACTGTGACCAAGAACCAGGCAGGAGCCTGCCGAACAGCAGCCAGGGTTGAGCCTGGTGACTGGTGGGTCACAGAAAAGCAGCATGTGGAAACGCGAGTGGCCCTTCTCTCTTGTGAGTAGAGGTTGGTGCCACGCTGCTCCTAGCTGCTTGTGAATCCAGTATACCAACTGATTCCACGTTGACTTCACTACTGACCATACTCCCTGCGTGCTAGCTCTGACTCGGGCACCCAGCCTGGTGTGCTGAGGCTACAAAAAGCAGGACAGAGATCCCAGACCACAAAAACCATGGCAGGCCGAGAAGGAGGGGCATCAAAAAGTAAGTCATCACACACACTGAGAAAGGCATCAAAACACGGTGACACGGGATGAGAGAGAACACAGTCCTGTGAGAACCCAGACCTGTGTGGACCCAGAATGGGGTAAGAACGGCTTTACAGTGCATCAAGGAAGTGAAGTGTAACCTGGGCAGATCAGGAAGAAGATACAGTGATATTTGCATCCTTGAATCAGAAGAAAATAGAATGTCATATACCCGCAGACAATGATTTTCGTGAAGAGTGCACAAATCACTTGTATGCTAAGCAGCTTCGGCTACAATTGGGAAAAATCAAACCAAAAGCGTTGCCCTCAAGTCAAATCTGACTCATGATAGTGTCGGGCGCTTCAGCAGGGAGCGCCACACGATTTGCTTTCTGTTGTCCTTTTCTTTTTTTTAATAAAAATGATCAAATCATTCCATAGTTCAATCACAGTCAGCAGAACTGTACATTGTCGACCACGATCAGTTTCCAAACATTCATTTTCTAGACCCTTAACACGGACTATCAAAAACTAAACAAATAAATACAAATATACAACGTTTGGAAACCTGATCAGGTGCTGTCATCCATCCTATGGGTGGGGCTCTACTGCCAGGTTTTAACTCCATGGGATTTTCAATGGCCATGGTGATTTGAAAGTAAATTGCCTAGATACTTTTTCTGAGGTGCCTCTGGGCAGATTCGATCCACCAACCCTTCAGCAAGTAGCTGATTCCTTAACCATCTAAACCACCTAGCAGCTCTTCAAATACGTTGTAGCCCAGGGGTGAGGGATTTGCTCAGCCTCTGGTCTGGGACGGTGGTCAGCTCACCACGGCTAGCCGGCCGCACATGCGTGCGACTTCAGACTGAGGTGCACAAGCCCTCCTCGAGGCCGGAATCCACTGTCGATCCTGGGAGGAGCAGCATTACAGCAACTCCGTCTGGGGAGGTGACCTCCAGACTTGGGTTTTCTCCCTGTATTTGTAGACTGGTATTGTAGTTTTGATCTGCTGTAGAGCGAAGTTGTTATGAGTCGGAACCGACCGGATGGCCCCTAACAACCACCACCCCTATGCACTTGAGGCCAAGAAGGAGGGTTATTTTGCTGAGAAGCAGAATTGCCAAATATTAAATGGATGTTTTCGATCATGCTTTCTTACATATTTCCAGTAAGTGGGACTTTTGGGGCCGAAAGAGAAGACTGAAAGTCAAGTGATCTCTTTTAAATGCCTCTGACATTTTCTCTGGCACTACGATTAGAAATGAGTTATGGACGGGGGTGGGGGTGGGAGGGGTGGTCCATCATCCTCTCAGAGCAAGTCCTCCAGGATACAAAGGAGAAACCTGCTTTCTTTTCGGACATCTACGCTTCAAGTGACGACAGCGGAAGTCTCCATAAAGCACCTAAGAGCACATCTTCCATGGAGAGTATAACCTGTCATTTGACTTATCATTTGTCTAAGGGATTTTGAAATTACTGTTCATTTCTATACTCATCCCCATAATATATGATATGGGGATGAATGAAATTTTAAATACAGCCAAAGAAATCCAATTCAGGAAGTGAAACCATATTGCTAAAATATCGGAGAAACGTTTCTGGAAAACATCAGACTCACAAAGAAATGGTTTTGCTTTTACCTATCTCATCTGCACATTTCTGAACAAGGTGTTTCTGTCTCTCTAAGCCTTTCCTGCAAAGAATTCTGCACGCTTTCATCGACACCATATCCAAACAGCATTTGCAGGTCCTAAAGGGTTAAAATTGTGCTCCTTTGAAAGATTTTGAGTTTGGGTATGTTTTAAAAAAATAAGTCTGATGTGGCAAGGTCACTGCAGTGGGGTAAATGGGATAAAATTTCCCAATAAAATTTTCACAGGCAGCTCTTCCTACCCTCATAAGGTGAGCCGGTGCATTATTGTGATGGAGGGGAAAAAAGAAACAGCTCCCCCTCAGATGAGCTTTTCTCAGTTTTTCTGGAAACATCTTCCTAACAAACCCCTCTGATTGCCCTGTGTCCTTGGAGAAAATCTATCAAGATTACTCCTCCGGGGTCCCAGAAACACAGTTAACGTGATCTGACTTCATTTGTCTGCCTTACTCTTCTAGATCCATCTTATGTGAGGCACCATTTGCATGAGCTTGTTGCAAAGGTCCAATGAATTGGGAAGATGTTCACTTGAGTTTTATTAAAAATTTTAGATTAGCCCCACCTCATCCATTCTTCTTCAGTCTTCCTTATTCAGTGTCCAACTATCACAGGCATATAAGGCAATGGAAAACGCCATCCATGGGTTGGGTCAGGCGCCGCAACTTGGTCCTCAAAGTAATAACTTTGCTTTTCAGTACGCTAAAGAGATCTTCTGCAGCAGATTTGCCCAATGTAATGCTTCTTTTTATCTCTTGACTGCTGGTTAATTATGGATCCAAAATAAACAAAATTCTTGAAAACTTGAACTTTTACTCATTTATAATGATGAGCATTTGGGTCTTCTTTGCTGTGAGTTGTGATCCATACTAAAGGCTGCAATCTTTGATTTCCACCAGCAAGGACTCCATGTCCTCCTCACTTTTAACAAGTAAGGTGTGTCCTCTGCATATCTCAGGTTGTTAATAAGCCTTCCTCCAATCCTGATACCACACTCTTCTTCTATAATCCAGCTTCTCTGATGATTTGCTCAACATATAGATTAAGTAAGTATGGTGAGAAGATATAACCCTGATGCACAACTTTCTTGAGTTTAAAACATGCAATAGTTTTATTAAATGTCAGTATAATCAAGGAAAAGGTCCATTTGTTGGAATCAATAATAGATGTCCTTCAAAACTAATATAAATGAGTATGTACCTTGTATTTTCTCATTCTTTCAGTGAAGACTGACAACCTAAAAGAATATAACTCTTTCGGTGAAGACTGACAAAAGAATATAAGTTAATGAAATAAAAAATGAATGAATGCCAAGATGCCAAATACAATTTATCGAACTAAGACTTTTGCTAGTAGAATTTAGAGTTTAACTGAAAAACAATAGGAAGAATTCATTCAAATATTTTCAAGTAACATAGTGCGAAATATTTGAGATTTTTCTATAAAGTGCATGTTGATAACATCAGTCTCTGTTCTTTTTCCAATTCTTTAAAAAATATCTAAATAAATAATACTTCCAATGAGAACTTTACTCATCCTTTTGTTACTAACAACAAAAAAAAGTCCCATCTTAATTAATCTTGGCTCTCACTGTGACAACAATTTCAACATGCCCACAGGATCCTTCCATCTTTCCTGTGTTGACTTTAATATTTAAGAAGGAGCTCAAAGCTAACTTCTGGAATCATTCATTTTCCCATAGTAGTTAGAAATGATATAAAAATAAATCTTTAAGAAAATTGAGTGCCAGCCTATGCATCTGGAGTCATGGAATGTTTGAGAAATAGTTTAAAAGGATCACTTAGGAAAAAAAAAATCCTGTAGTCCCAAGTCACATCAGAAGAACTATACCCAGCCATATTGATTAACGTGAGACTTTGTGCCAGCCCTCCACATCCTTTAATAGATAAAATTTCTCCCAAACTCGGCAAATCTTTTTTTTTGTTCTCAGTATCATTACACCAAATGATTCAAATAAAAATTTGTACTTACAAAAAGGTACCTCAAAAAAAAAAAACCACTAAGTGGAAGAAAAAAAAAAAGAAAATTCCCAAACTCCAAGATTAATGAGTTTTAATACTTCCAGGAAAATATTAACCCACGATTAATGGGTTTTCATATTTCCAGGGAAAAAATCATGATGTATATAATAAAATGCTTGCAAAACCCACCTGGGGACCAGTTAAAAGTGCCAATGTTGTTTGCATACTTGATTGTACTTATGGAGACCTTTCCTAATTTGAGCACAGGCAATTATTAACACTTTCCCCTCTCTCTTCCCTTCCACCCATTCCAAGGAAATATGTTTAGCTCTCCTGATGTTAGGCTTTGAGTCAGGTGATATTTAAGTAGAACAAAAATACATTTCAGAGCAGCAACCATTTCTTCATTGCGTAGCTGTAATCAATAAGAAGAAAAGACCTAAAGTAGCATATCACACACAATGGGTGATGCATACATGTCTCACAGACTAAACACCAGCTGGCTTTGTGTGTCCTTTTCTGGGCAGGTCACTGTCAGACCAGAAGTGTAAAGGTAAGCAGGATCTTGCAATCAAATCCAATTCAAATGTTTTAAACAACTAGAATGGGGGGGGGGGGGATGATATACACCGATGATAGCCTAAACAGTGGCCAGTCCCTGTGTAATGATTACAGTGGCACCAGTAATTGAAGTGGAGGGAAGGACATGGCCTGAACCTCAGAATTAATAGCAACTTCAAACTCAGGAACATCAGGCAATCTGCTACTAATGTTTCTGAGTTTGTTTTGGAGCTAAGCAAGGAAATACTCCATATCAAAAGCTTTTTTAAGAAATAAAAAACTGGAGAATTCCTTGGGCACCCATCCACCAGCTGCAAATGGGAAGCTTCTGACTGTTCTTGTCAATAAAATGAAAGTTGCCAAACACAAATTGGATATTTTTATCATCCCTTAGGACTTAAGATGAAATACTAAATCATCAGAGGCTCTTTATCTTCCCTACTTCCCAAACCCATCTTGGCTCAATCATCACAGAGAATCCCAATATTATATTCAAAGAGCTTCTATTACAAGATAGCATACACATTAAATAAAGTGTCGCAGGATAATGTCAACATTTATGACTTAAAGTAAGGGAAGAAGAAAGCTACTTTAAATTCAACAGGCATTCCCACTATTATCAAATACATTATTTAATGCCTTAATTTCTAGAATGCCCCATTTCTTTAAGTTTCTAAATCCGAAAAAAAATTCTTGAAGACTCTACATGCCATTATCTATCAAGACTCTGTCACCCTGCAGTCCACATTCTTGCCATCCAAAAGCAGCATAAGGAAAGCCGAGTGAATTGTGTTTGCTTTTGTTTTTTAACATTAGGAGAGCTTGTAGCATAGTGGTTATGCCTTTGGCTACTAACCGCAAGGTCAGCAGTTTGAAACCACCAGGAGCACTCCGCAGGAGGAAGATGAGGCTTTCTATTCCTGCTACATTCTCAGACACCCACAGGGACAGTTCCACCCTGACCTATAGGGTCACCTGAGGCGGCATCAAGTGAGTGAGTGCATGATCTGCCTAATGCATCCTCCCTCAGGAGCTCTGTGTGTCCTCAAATTGTCATCTGATAAGCAACGGTTGTTCAAAAAAGCTTAGGTGCCCTAACAGGGGACAACAGATTCTCCTTTCCAACAGTGTCTAATCCTTTAGATTGTATGTGACGATCCATAAAGAATCTATAAAGTGTTTACGTGACAGCAAGACAGCTTTCCACCATTTACCAGTTAAATAATACTTTGGGCTTTTTCTTAGATGTACTTCATACTAGAAATGACATAGAAACCTCGTGTGCATGCACATGGTCTTTTTGCAGATGTTTCTATCAGGTCTCTATTATAATATCTAAACTAACATTCTAGCACCAGATGTCCATTCTCATATGGCTGCACTACCAAGCACCTCTAAAGCAATTTCTTGGGTCAATGTTCTTCCCCATGGAGGTCTCCCTTTGATCAGTTAGGCCTCTACTCAAATGTCACCAACATTTCTGCTTACTACGGACTCCTCAAGCTGCCTTCTTATCATGGTATTAATCTGAATTATCACGCCTTGTTTATTTCCTTCATAGTGCTTATCATGATCTGGAATTTATTACATGTGCTTAAGTACTTGCTTACAAGAAAGTGTTCCAATCCGTATTCTTCCACTCCCACTAGAATATTAATTTCCTGTTGCCTTGTTCACCACTCTTTCCCAAAGGTGAGAAGAGTACTATGTACATATGCTGAATGAGTGGCAAAGCTACTGATAAGTACACACATTAACTGAAGTCTGAACATCATCAGAGTTGGACGAGTGGTGGCATGGGAGATGCCATGAAATTATATATAATTTTATATAGAAATTATAAAATGAAGCCTAATAAAAAACGTTAATAACCAAAGGCTTTTGGTGTGTGTTTTTTTAACTTAGGATAGATGATCCATCAAGACTAGTGATGGGAGTGGTAATACCAGGAGGGTGGAGGGATGGAGGAATGGAGAGGGAGAGCCAACTTCAGGGATCTACACGTAGCCT